>DWAN01001000.1:0-19664 GCA_018230445.1 Heliconius hewitsoni
CCGTGCAACCCCAGAGGAGCTACAGGTGCGTTGCCGGCCTTTAAGATGGGTTGGGACATATAGACTACAATTTATGTCGGTAAACATTTTATATAATTATGCTATAACATTAAGTTTAAGCGGGCGAAGCCGCGTTTGGGTCTCACCGGAATAGCCCGGCGCACACTTGCACAGGTAGTCGGCGTGCGGGGCGAGCAGCGGGCGGTCCATCACGATGTCGTCCTGGAGACCAGGTACTGATATTTAATTACATTACCCCTTTTATTTTTACATCTTAGTCAATCAAGGTATTACTTTTCAAAAACTCATTTTAAGAGCTAAAACGATGTTGACTATTTAATATAACAAATGATCTTAAAAATACTGTTAGTTTTACAATCACATATTATTTACGTTTGCTTACATTAACTTTAACTTTACTTTACATCCATTTAGGTAAATCTGTAGTAGGAAAAGAATATTTTGTATTGAAGTATTTAGTATAATAGGCAAAATAAATTTGTTAGTCCCAACATAGTTTTTTCTCTATTTTTTCTTTTATATTAGCGAAATTAAAATATTAAAGATATCAATATTTATTGAGTGGGAATTGAACACACTTCTCAATTCTATTACGTTAATATATTTCTTTGTGTCTTTGGTAAGTTTTCCATCATGTTTAAACATAACATGGTTTTAAATAAATCTTTAAAATTTTTTAAATAAATCAAAAATGATTTGCACAAATATATATATTTAAAAAGCATCCTTAAATATGGGCTCACATGCAAGGCGACGGCGGGCAGGTAGCACACGCCGTGCACGCAGTCGTGGTGCGCGCACGGCGACGTGCCGAGCGCGGCGTGCGGCGCCGCCTCGCAGTAGCGGCCCGCGTGCCCGTTGGCGCACGCGCACTTGTACTCGTCCAGCCCGTCGATGCACGTCGCGCCATTCTGTTCGTTTCATTTCAAATAGCAACTACATTTTGGTCATTCCATTAATATTGTAGTTTCACGTTGTATTCCGCATATAAAAGAGGAGGTAGAGGGGATTAAGTGTTAAGACACTTCCTAATACAAACATTTAGAGACGTCAATATTTTTGAAAAAAAAAAAATCTGAAACTTATGACCATTTTGCAACAATTTACCAGAAAATGGTGATCATCAATCAATACTTAATAAAACTTAGAGACATATCCTACGAGCTAACCTGACACATATGATTGATGCAATCGTCGGCGTTGACCGTGCAGTTCTGCCCGGAGTACCCGCGCGGGCACGTGCACGCGTAGTGGCTCGTGTGGTCCACGCACAGCGCCCCGTTGGCGCACGGGTTGAAGTGTTCAGTGCAGAACGGAATTTTCCTCTCGCAGTATTCACCTGTTTTTATTGAATGCCTAATTAACGTTTCGTTTCAGGGTCACACTGTCTTCCGTGCATGTTAGGGTAGACAGAGGGAACTTAGGAACCTATTGTTAAGAAATTTCCGTTTCCCACTTTCTGCCGAATTATGAAGGCATTGTGTTGAAAAAATGAATTAGACAGTGGTTAGTTAATTAACTACTACAGACAAGTTGATAAAGAGTATTTAATGTTAAGACTTAAGACATTAAACGCCTTCGTCTATTAGAATGGTTAACAGAGCCAAAATTTAATTAAACCATTACTCTAGTGGACATAAAACCTACAATTGAAGGGATGTACTTTTTATCATATAAATAAGCAATACAATACAAACCCATGAACCCAGGAGCGCATTTACAAGTGTACCCCTCGAGGTGATCCACGCAGGTCGCGTTGTTCTGGCACCTGTGAGCCACGCAGTCGTCGATGTTCACCTCACAGCGGACGCCAGTGTAGCCAGCGTGACACGCGCAACTAAAATATAAAATATAATTTTAGAAATATTATATATATTACATAATATCTGAACGTGAATATTTTTTTTTGCTTTGAGTGAGTGGCGGAACTTAACGTCGCGCTTTGCCTCAATACCAGGAGTGAGGTAATGAAAATATGAATTATTTAAATTTCTTCCGTGGTTTTACCCACAACTTGTCACGTTAAAGGTCGCATGCTTATACCCCTGCTCTACAAATGGTGTTATTATAACTTAAAACTATTAAATATTTTAGAATTTTGAAAATTCATAAAAATTATAATATATTATATTTTTATTTTCTATGTACACAAAGAGTATATGAAATTGTAGAAGATGACGTTATATCGGAAAATTAATAGTTTACGGAAGTACATAAATGGATAATATTTTTTTAATATAAATGCATAAGAATATTCATCTTTGGTGACACCTTTTGATTTTGACGCATATTTTCCTTTATAAAATAAGGGCGAGTACGTCCCAATCATTGAGTTCAATCAGTTCATCAGTTACAACAACAAACAGTCGCATAAACCCACATTCATATGTGTACTCCATACAAAAAAATAAAGAGAAAAATAGAGCCAACTCACTGAAACCGTCCTTCCTCCAAGAGCTCGCAGAGGCCGAAGGCGCACGGCGAGCCGTAGCAGGCGTCTATCTGGTGCTGGCAGACGTCCCCGTGGAAGCCGCGCGCGCACGCGCACGTGAAGCCGCCGCCGGGCGTGGCGTTGCAGGCGCCGTGGTTGTGGCACGGGTTGCGGTAGCAGCGGTCGCACTTTGAGATCACGTCGGCGGGCGGCTCGCCTGCTTGTGTATTCGAAATTTGTTTTTTGTTTATTTTTATGGTAGGATACTTAGGGCAAGTGAAAAGAATTTAGTTCTTTAAAAAGACATATAACTTATTTTTATTTGGAATAAAATCATTAATTACATTTTATAACGTATAACTTTGTATTTTACGTCTTGTAGCTTTACGCTGTATCCTACAAATAGTAGGCTTCCTACATACGGTGTAAAACACTCCGCTATTTTCCCCTCAATTGCCCACCCTACCAGATAATGGCAGAACTTGAGGCCGTATTTTGTCAACCAGAACGAGGAAATCAGTTTGGAAATGGAAATCATTTTGAATATTATCATTTCCCCGAGGAGAAATCGAACCTATAGCCATCATGCTCAGAGTCAGTCACTGTCCCATTACGTCAACAGATTTAATATCTTCTATTACAAGAAAGAAAATGGTATGGAATAAACTATAGAAGAGAGCACTGTATATAGATAGATAAAGAAAAATATGGAGAAGAATAAAGAAAAAGAACGAAAAAAATGAGGCAGGTAATATGGAAACGATACTCAAAGCCATTTTTTTAACACCAACATAAGCTTATTAGAAAAATAAGAAGACAGTATGGGTTCGATTTTCACTTGGGCAAATGAGTAACTTTTATTTCACCGCTCTAACAAAACAATATAGCATTTATTTCCACCACTCATCACGCAATATCTTCAAAAATTGGGTCGTGGGCGTGCGGAGCGGAGTGTCTTAATACTAGATGTTCTCTACCAGTCCTGTCCTGTCCTGCTATAAGTGGGATATAATTTGAAACCAAAAAAAAAAGATATAATACATACCTTTACATACAAAAGAACTGGAACTAGTGCTCAGCACCAGCTTATCCCTCATAGGAGGTGGGTCGGCACATCTGGCTATACCTGCTTCCACGTACTCGCCCGCCACTTTCACCCACTCTGACAGCCAGCGGATGGAGCAATCGCAGTATAGTGGGTTCGAACCCAGCGCACTGGAGGTAACATATATAAAATAATATATCCGACTAAAATAAATGTGAAAGATTGTTAGGATGGGTGGAATTTGGTTCATCTTTCACGTAAAACTACTGAACGAATTTTCATATAATAATTTAATATTGCTTACATATCAGAATAAGACATTGCCGTAAAGATTTTGAATAATATAGCTAAAATATTGTTATATTACTAGTTAGTAAGAAGTATCACATTATTTTAACTTTTATGCTGTTAACAAAAAAATACATGTTAACATTTGTACGTGGAACAAAAATTGTATAGAAATGTAATATGTTAATGTTTTGCGTGACAACTTCGGTATAAAATTTTACTTTCTGTTTTACGATAACAATTTTTAGAAAATATTAGAAATTTTATTAACAACATCAAATTGCTTATTTTTTTGCTTCACGCCTACGGTTCATCCTAGGAACCTAGTGTTAAAACACTCCGTTCATATTAAGAAACTACCGTTTTCGAGTTTCCACTGAATTTTCGAGATATTGTATATTGAGTAGCGGAACTCAACATTGCGTTTTTCCTCGTTACCAAAGCGTGGAATGAAAATAGTTAATATTTCGTTCCTCCCGAGTGGAAATCGAATCTACAACCATTGCATTTACAGTGGCACGATTGTGCCCCGGCGACACAACGGCCTGAAATTATTCCTTTGAATTAAACAACTTACACATGAGATATGGATTCCAAATCTCTGAACACTCCATCGGCGAGCATTGATATGTTGTTACCGTGTAGAGACAGGACTCGAAGTTGTGTTAGACCTTTGAGGGCATCACGCTGAAATATTAATTTATTTAATGTGGGGTAATAATAAATGTCGAAATATCATTCCCCTAAGTGGGAATCGAACTCACATATATAATCATGCCATAAACTTCTATACCCCGCTTATAACAGTATAGCGGTAGAGATAGACCCTTCGCCTACTTTTTAAGATATTGTTAGTGGAGCGGCGGAACTTAACGTCGCGCTCTAGCTTGCCACGACAGCGAGAAAAAAGAAAATAATGAATTCTTTCTACCTCCAGTAGATTTCAATCTAATTCTGGACCATAGCGTTACAAGCGTTAATCCCCTGCGTCATTTATTGCACAAGTAAATAAAAAGAAAAGTCACCTGCACACATCTCAGCCTATTGTAGCTGACAATTAGAGTCGATAGTTTTGTCAGTCCTTCGAATGTGTTATTAGATAGAACACTAATTTTGTTATTAGATAAGTCGAGGCGAGTCAGTTGTGTAAGGTGCCTTATTTGATCTGGCGAAATGCTTGTTATTTCGTTTGATTCTAAATATCTGAAAAAAATAATAATGAAAAATTGTTAGTTGATAGTAGATTTAATACTTTTCTATATATATTTCACTATCAACTTTAAAAAAAAAAACAGAAAAGTTTACAACGCTTTGCCTTTTTATCAGACCGACGAAATGGAAAATAACATATTTACATTCCTCAAGTGGAAATCAAAACCACAGACTGTCGCGTCTATCTGCGCCACGGCTGGCCTCAGTCTAGTTTACTTAAATTTCAAAAATACATATTTCTAAAACTCACAACTCCGTAGTATAAGGGGGTATCCGCGCCGGCATCGAGGAGAGGCGAGCGCGCGCGCACCGCACCACGGTGCCCGCGCACGCGCACCCCGCGGGACAGTAGTCGTCCGGCAGACAGCCTTTATCCTCCGCTGGACAAACAAAATATTCTTTTAGAACAACCTGTATAGTTTGATTTGTGTATGGAAAATGTTTTTTTTTCACAAAGTTAAAGTTTTATGTCTTGAGAGTGAGACAATGACATCTCATCTCTAAATATACCTATGTTCTACAGATACCCAAACACAAAATACATATTTTTCTACGAATATACGTACATGTACACTTAAAATCAGCCAGCTCTAAATGATGCAGCTCGGTACCCCTCAACGAAGGTGGTTGGGAACAACTGGCTCCGGTGGACAGTCTTCTGGACCTCAGCCACACGCTGACCCAGGATATGTGACAGGTGCAGTGGAACTGGTTGTTTGTTAGAGATCTGGAGGGGTAATATTTTATATATAGGGATTCCGTTTTATTACTACACTTCTACACTAATGTTATAAAGCTCAAAGTTTTTTTAGTTAATTTTATAAAACTATTTTAAATAATCTGTGCTAAATAATCTACTGGTCGATGATACTATACGCTATCAAGTCATCGTTTGTAACTGATATACTTCACATCATGTATGATACTTACAACGATGTCAGCAAGTTGAGATGGTCGAACGATCCTGGCGTGATGCATCTTATCTTGTTATCTGTTAACGATCTAATGAGAAAAATAAAGATATATAATATTAAGGCGCTTTTAGAATATTTGTTATTGAAAAAAACGAATAATCGAAAGTTGATTTCCAAAACCGAATGTTCAATAATAAAAATAAAGTACAATATTACAAAAGTAAAGAGCGGGAACTATTTATAATTAAAATGTAATTGAAATTAACAATGGTGTTAGGATAATATTATAATATTCACTTTGCCTAATCAGCTCATTTCCAACATAACTAAAATAAAGTGATTTGAATGAAAAAATTCTTTAGCTACCCTCGAAAAAACAAAAGCGACGGTGCAATACTATTGTTAAAAAAATTTAATAAATCCCATTACAATAAAAAATGGACCCCTTTCTGAATATATTTCTTTACGTAGTTTTTATTACTGTTTTCATGTTCATGTTTAATTTTTTTACGAAATACTTACAGCGTAGTAAGACTGTGTAATCCAAAGAACATTTTATCAGTGACTGTTTGCAGCAAGTTGCCATCAAGCAATAGCTCTTGTACGGACGCGGCGCCATCAAACGCATTATCTTCTATCAATGTTATACCTAGAACGAGGAATATTATTGTAGAATACTATATAGTATTTTGATATAATTATTGTTATAGCCTTTACTCATGCGAATAAACGTTGTGTACCGCCATTTCTCACACAATGTCTCTAAAATTAAGTGGTGCATGGCGAACGGCGTATCTAAACTCTTTTTACTCTCTGCCTACTAAGTAACTATTAAGAAAAATAATTTTAGCGTTAAATTTCTATTATTTCATGTATAAATTATAAATAAAAGAAATTGTACCTACCATTATTCCGTAAATCTAGTTTTGTTAGATCTGGTAGTCTTCCAAATAAACCATCTGACTTGATCTGACCTAAATTATTGTCCGGCATAATTCTGAAATGAACATAAATGTAAATCTGACCATGTTAAATATAACACAAATATGTTAAAAATGCCTAATAATTATAAGATTTTATGGTGTTAAGAATTATAAATATATTTTAGATAATGTATAAAAATTTAACGTAGCGGGACTCGAGGGCCCGGCTTCCGGAATCCATCCAAGCGCTTGAACTACTAAGCCATACCCGTAAGGATTTCGGCATAAGAAGCGTATAAGAATTTCGTCGTAGCTTGATAAGAACGTATGGTTTAGTGGTCAGAGCACTTAAACTGTAAACAAGAAGTGGGTGGGTTCGAGTCCCACAAGCTATGCAGCTCTAAAATACTTTGCTATCTTTAGTGTGGGATTCATTCTATATTCTAAATAACATGTTCTTAATTATTTTATGAAATAATAAAGTCCAATTATCACTATAATTCTTAACCAAATTCCAAATAAATGTTTTATAAACCACTCACAACGCATAAGTACTGAGAGGCAGGTCCCTAGGCAGGTCGGCGAGAGCGGCGCGCGCGCACGCTACGCGCACGCGCCCGGGCGGCGAGCGCGAGCACGCGCACGCCGTCGGGCACGGGGGCTCGTCGCCGCACGTGTCGGGGGTGTCCTCGCCGGCTGTGGGGTCAGTGTGTGGACCAGAAATAAGTTTTATATTTTTTAATTTTAAATTATTGAAGTTTGAGATTCCAAAATTACATACTAATTTCAGACAAATAAAAAAAACGTAAAATTAAAAAACTAAACTGACGCAACGATTGTGAGTCTGATTACCACGCGGGGGAATGAATTATTTTCATTTCCTTGCTCTGCTTAATTAACGTCTTGATAATTAGGCGAACATTGCGAACGTCGCAACAATAGGGATCAACCTCCCACTCCGCTATATGCGGGATACAGCGTGAAACAACTTCAACACTCACGTTTACATTTAAAGTTCTCCTCTCGCAACGCGTCGATTCGTTTCCTATTCATTCGTTTGGGTGAATCGCACTTCGCTCCAGAAGTTTCTATCGGGTTCTTTCTTAAATACGCCGCCAACCATCTTAAGGAACAGTCGCAGGAAAACGGATTTCTGCCTAGATGTCTGAGAAAAGGAAAAAATTAACTACTGTTTCAACAGTATTGTACGCGTTGAGGAGTTGTGATTGATTTATGTTATCTGTATAAATCATGTTTTTTAATGTTAACATGTAAACAAAACAAATTAAAAGTTTTAACATGCTTTCATTGACTTTACTTACTTTTTATCTACCTATCAATGTATAAAAAATTAGGAAGGCTAATGTGACTCCCTTCTTGTCGTCTGATTGCTTGAACTTTACTTTTTTCCAATTTGAATTGCTTGTCCTCTGATTGATGACAGTGCAAGATCGTCACAACAGAAATTCTTTATTCTGAATTCTTGTTCAGGACAAACAGAATAAAAAAAATAATAGGTCGTTTTTTTAGGTTTAAAATTTATGATGTTTTTACCATAGTACCTTCATAGAAGATAAAAAAACCGTAAATTTTTCTTTTCAGTTGGTTCATTTTATTAAAAAAATGTTTAATAACATTTATTTTTTATGCAATTTTACATGTTTCCTTTGCTGTGTAGTACTGTAGTTACTTACAACGTTTGTATGCCAGTGAGAGAGTCGAATGTGCCATTCTGCAGTGTCCTTATATTATTATCGTATAGAGACCTGAAGAACGAGAAATTTGTTATAAAAGAAGACATTTTTGCTACTACTACTAAAGTTATGGGTTTTACTTATATTCGCTTTTCTTGCCGACTCCCGTACGCTTTGCTCGCTGTGATATATCAAAAATATTTGCAGGATAGCTTAGTATATTTTTGTATTATTATTCTTAGTATTTATGACTCTGCTCTGTATGACAAATATATCCTTTACTCCCTTTTTTCTTCAGTTTGAAATAAAATAATTCGCACAAATCCTTTTTATATACAAAAATTTAATCCATACTTTTACTGCTAGGTAAAAACAGCCTATTGCAACGAATTTTTAAAAAAATGCGTTTATTTTTTAAAGGTGTTGTTAATATTTGAGACTATTTGAAATAATACTTACAATAATTTTAAACTTTGCAAGTCCCTGAAAGTGTCTTTACGTACGCAAGTGATTTCATTCGAATTTAATAACCTGAAAAAAAAATGAATTGTCAAAAAAAAATAACAGTAAAAAGTTAACAGTTTATAAATTCTTATTTATATCCATCATTTAAAAATTACATAAATCAAATAAATTGGTATTATTATTTTACGATAATTTGATTATTATAGAGATTTTTTATTTAGGAAACTTACAAAAGTTGTAGTGATGTTAGGCCGTGAAATATCCCAGATGGCAGATCTTTTATTTTATTTCCATAGAGGACCCTGGAAATTAAAAAGTTGTAATAAAATCTAAAATATCAGTATTGTATTTTCGTCGGGCTTTTGGGACATATTTTAGTTATTACGTAAATGATAATTGTGTTCATGTACCAGTTAGTTAAAAGTTTTATGTCGCTCAAAATCTTAGGTTTAAAAATTATTTCCTAAATTTGTTTAGATAGAGGGTGGCGTTAAACTCTGTTAATTAGCACACAATGTCTCTGTGTGAATTATATTCAATTTAAATTTTATCTAATAATGTTAGAACGAATGATAATAAAAAAAACAAAATACAGATTAGCCATATAATAAGAAATATGAAATATATTTTATTAAAAATAAAAAAACCGTGGTTAATATTATAGTATTAAAATAATTATAGTTCATTAATTAACAAGTCATGTTATTTATTATAGTACAGACAAAAACTTACAAAGAAGTCAAATGCGTTAAACCGTTAAACGCATCGGCGGCCATTTTGACGATTTTATTATTTGATAGATCAATTCTAGCGACCCTCTTAACAGCTGAAAATGCGCCTGCACCCACCTCCGTTATCTCGTTTTGCTCTAAGCGACTGAAAAGCGATAAAAGATTACATATGTAATAGTACGGTCGTCGAGTCGTGGTGCCTTGAAGTAAAGTTTTCTGAACCATTATGACAGATACTCTCGGAATAAAAGTAAAAAAATAATCAAATGTAATAGCTAACTTCAGGGCGGAAAAAAGTCGATGATTGTTAGGTAAATTTTAGCAAGAAATGTGTGAGATTTAGTATCAACAGCCATCTGTAGGAGTGGTGGTAATGGGTACGATCCCCACTGGAGGGGTGATTATATTTGAATTCTTTTCACTACTGTGCTCTGGTAAACCTGCAAGCACATTTTTTTTCGATATCAGCATCACGCTGTATCCCGCGAACAGCAGGGTAGGCAGAGGCAAACTAATGTTAAGACTCCGTTCCCCACTTTCTGCCGAATTCTGGAGGCATTACGTGTTGAGTGGCAGAACTCAACGCCGCGCTTTGTCTCGAGAGCACAGCGAAGAAATGGAAATATACATTTAAGTAATTATTTCATCTCCTCGAGCACACTTTGTGCCCCTGCGCCAAGGCTGGCCTCAACTTTTTTTCCATGATATACAATATTTTAAAATATATATGAAAAAAATCTAATTTCCATCCCCAATAAACAGCCAATGAAATAAAATAAACATTCATTTTTACTCTGCACGAAAGGGATCTGAATTCACTACTTTCACAGTACTTACATCTCAGTCGCCCTATGTGGAATAGTAGTGGGTAGTTCAGTAAGCAATTTCTCCCTACAGTCCACAGTACCGTCCGGAGAACATCTACAGGGTGGTGGACAACGCGGTTCCGCTGAACACTCAGTAGTAATTCCTGTTGTGGGTCCTGTAAATAGATTTGTTTTAGTTTCACCCTGTATTTCGCATATAGCAAGATAGGCAGCGAGAAACTTGTGTTAAGTTCCGTTACCCATGCAACGCTCAAATTTCAAAATTAGAGTTATTACCAGAGCGAGGAAATGAAAGTTCATTCCTATAAATGGGAATTGAACCCACAACTGTCGCGTTTAGAATCACACGATCTAACACTGTACCACGTCGACCTCACGGAAACACACAATTCGTCAATAACATTTTAAAATATTGATTTCAACTATAGTTTTTTTTAAATGAACTGATTTAATTGAAATATTAAGACCATAGACAATAAGGAGGTGGTATAAAATTTATAAATAAATAAGTTTTATATATTTCACACTTGACTTTTAGTAATTAGTATAAATAGTAAGTAAAGATGTATTTAAACCTGTGCAGGTTAATTCGTGTGCTTCTAGTTCTGTGAGTAGGGCACCTCTGAGAGTAGCGGGTGCTTGGCACCTGAAAGAAAATATATTTAGTTTCATTTTGGCGTTCAGCTAGAGTAGCAATTTCACATTTTTTCTCGCATAGCAGGAAAGGCATAGGGAACCTATTGTTAAAACACTCCATTTCCCATTTGCTGCTCAATTTATGAGATATTGCATGTTCAGTGGTCGAACTACGCGGCGTACCGCACTGTCTTGTTACCGTACCAAAAAATTAATATAAGTCATTCCTTCAAAAAGAAATCGAATCCTCAATCGCGCTTTCTCACAGCCTTAAGAAAGAAAAGAATATTATATTAGAAGAAAGGAAGAAAGGCGTATCGTAAATGTTTAAATATAGAAATATTCATTTTGTAAAATAAGTATTGAATGATTTACAAATTAAAACTCACCTTGCCCCAACACCCTGTATACCAGCCGCTCTTACAGCCGCAGACAAACGTGCCACACGACAGTCACACACGACAGGATTGTCTGTCAGTCGCAATGTGTGTAGACGTGCGACTGATGCGGCTTCCAGGGATAGGTAGGTCAAATTGTTGTTGTTTAATGTTCTGGAAAAGGATAAAAATATTTAAATTTAAATGAATTATTTGTATATTATTAATTAATACTTTCTAAATATTGTGGTTTCACGCTGTAAATCGTACATATCAAGCGTACCCGGTGTTAAGGCACTTCTATCTTTATTTGTCATCCAATTTTTGAGATATTTGTTGAGGGGCAGAAGTCAATACCGAGTTCTGTCTTGTTACCCGAGCAAGGAAATAAAAATAATTCATTCCACAACGCCCCATTTTAGTAAGACACTGTGCCCCGCTGCGCCACGACGGTTCCTAGTATTATAGTTGTTTGTTTTTTATATGTAAATATAGTTAACTTACAAAACTTCCAAGCTTTTCAAGTTTTCCAAAGCTTTCTCGTCGATACATTTCAATTGATTCCCGTCCAAATGTAAACTTTTCAGTGCGGTCAGACCTCGAAATGTCCTTCGGCTGATTGCGGTAAGTTCGTTGCGGCTTAGGTCTCTGGAAATTAAAAATAAAATCAGCTGTCTCTTTCTTATGTTAACTTAGGATATATCTATCCTTGTCATAATAAGCCCTTGTCGTTTTGTACGAACATCTAAAAAGGAAAATTAAAATAAAATGATTTAGAGATTTGTTATTTTTTTAAAAGAATGCAAATAAATTTTCAAAAACAAAACCAATAAAGGTTAAGTTTAAAATCCATTTATAAATATAGTGATTTATTGTAAATTAAAATCCCATTTATTTAATGTTTATATTTATCATATAGACATTTACTTCGACAAGCTATACAAAGTGGGGTGTTAAGTTCTGCCACCTGCACTACCTTGAAACATAGTGGTTACGACTCATAATATATAAAAAAGATATCTCCAATATTAAGTTATTTACAAATTGGTGTTAATAAAACCAGACGAGGGTCTGTTTAACTAACTTGTTTCGAACAAGTTAACAACCCTCCAAAATATAATTTTGAGGGATTGAAATTAATTATTTTTAACGTGTCTTTATTAAAAAAAGAATAGCCTCATATTTTAGCGTTCATAGTGGATAGACATGAGTAAATATTAGGTAGACGAAATAAAAAAGCTAAAAAAAAACACTTTTCGTCAGAATTCGGAACATTGTGAATGGAGTGAGGAAACTCAACGCCGCATTTTTCTTAGTGAAGCAAAAAAAGTGACCTACAATCTTATATTAAACGATATAATTAACACTCATATTATTACCATATTTATCTATCTATCTATCTATATATAAAGATATGAGTATATAAGTAGTTCGTACATTTCAGCTCGGGCCACGAAGCTCTTGGCACGCGATCGTTAAAATTTCACGAACTTCAAACTATTATGATAGTTTCAGTCAGATGGATAAGGCTTTTAAATTTGTAATATATTTTTTTTATTTTTATACGTTTCCTTTTTTTTTTTAGGGTTCCGTATCTTTTAAGGAAAAAAGGAACCCTTATAAGATTACTTTGTTGTCCCTCTGTCTGTCTGTCAAGAGTGGATATTAAAACCATGTACCTAGATCTAGGGCCCCATGATTTCCTAAAAAAATGTATTTCTACATATACTTACTAAAAAGATGGTCATATCTTTTTATTTATAAGGCAAGAAATGCATATTTAGTACTCTATAAAGGGAAATAAATTTAATAGGCTATTTCCGGTTGAGCTAGAGTTATGAAATTTGATAGCTAGCATCTACAGGTAGTAGTAGTTCAGGAGAAACAAATATCCAATTTTTGTACGGAACCCTCGGTTGACGAGCCCAAGTCGTGCTTGTCCGGTTTTTTAATTGGTGTTAAGACAAGTTGTGAAGATAAAGAAAATTTAGACATATTACGAGTGTTTTATTCTTTCACGCTGTATCCCGCCTATAATAGGACTCACCAAGAGTCTAAGTTTAGGACTATCCCGCTCACTAATGTCCATTTCCCAATTGTCGAGAGGTTGTGTGTTGAGTGGCAGAGCTCAACACCGTGCTTTATCTATCTTGACCATAGGGGGGAAAGTTAAATGTAATCATTACTCGTATAGGGGATCGTCTAACTCACTACGTCAGCCTCATTAAATAATATCTACAATTCAAACAATCAATCTTCCTAAGCAGAAGATAATAAGAAAATTAATATTAATTAAATCAAATCATATCCATATTATTACAGCTTTTTGGGTACCTGTCGAAAATTGCTAGCTATCTGTTTCGTCTGAATAATTAATTGCGTTCCCGATTGGGTGGCGCTACCCTGTTGAGTGGAAAGATTGTGGATATGGCGTTTTGATTGTATGGAAATATGAAATTTATATGAAAATGTGGGAGTTTTCTCCTCTAGATTTTAATATTCTCATCGTCTTAATGTGCACCACAGTTGTGGGTTCTATTCTTATTCGGGCGAATGAGTTATTTAAAGTCATAAAATGTGTATAGAAATATTGATTGATGATTTGTTTAGAGTTTGATGCGGTTTGATTTTGGAATATCGAATAGAATTCAGCGGTAATTGGAGAACGGAAGAGTTAATGGTAACGGAGTATCTTAACACTAGATTCCCAGGTTCCCTCTGCCTATTTTGCTGTATGCGGGACACAGCGTGAAACTATTTTTTTTGAGTAAGTTCAAATTGTACGATAATACAGTATACCATATCCATATATTTTAACTTCCTGTATCTTTCGCTAGCGGAAATCAATTACTCTATCGTTATATATTATTAATATTTGATGAAAATCGGAGGTATTTTGTTTTTTAAGTGTAATACAAGGTTCAATTATTTGGATTTGTTTATTTTTCGAATCAATTAAAATTGTTTAATTGTTTTGTAATTTAGCATATTTGTTTGAAGTATTTATATATGATTTGATTTAATTTACTTTTAATTTGTATATAACGACTAGTTGTTACCGACGGCTTTGCCGACACGGCAATGAAAATGTGTGAGCTATGAACCATAGAAATGATTATGCAACAAATCTCTATTTTTTTTTTAAACTAGGTGAAACCAGTTGAACGGAGTGTTTTAACATTGGTTTCTCTTTGCCCACCCTGCTACATGCAGGACACAGCTTAAAGTTAAAAGTACACGTGATTTCTCCCACAAAATGATAACTAGTATTATTTTTTTACATCAAAAGCTAGACCTCTGTAGTTACTGCAAGTGGTTAAAAGGAGTTGCACTTCTTTTTAGGCATAGTAGGTTAAGACTTGCCTCATTATAATGACACCTCTCGAGTGTTTTAAGCGGTTATTTACGCATATTCTAGAATGTATGTTACCAGTACTAAGTATGTTTTTTTTACCATCACATTGTATCCCGCGTGTAGCATGCATGTAGAGGAAACCAGGGAACATAGTGTTGTGACACTCCGTTCCCCACTAATTCCGCTGAATTACTAAGTACATAAGTATGTTAACGTTCTTATATACTGACTATCTTTGTTTTGTACAATACTCTATTTAAAAAAAACCTTATTTTTTGTTTAACATACAGAGTTGAAAATGAATTTACTATCTGGCTCTTTAGACGACCATTTTGAATATTTTTTATAATCTTGAAAAGACAGAAGGCACATGACATTTCTCACAAAAATATATTTGGTAATCACAATATGTTGCAGTATGAACGTTGAATTCGCAAAACCAGGTATGAATTGGAAACTTCTCCGAACGTCGGACGACATAAGAGATTTTTATGTAAGGCTATGTAATACTTTTTAAATTTTAAAGCTTTGGCACCCTACAAACGAAATACGTTTTATAGTTAGATCACAATGTGCCGCCGTAGCTTAATGTAACTGATCGACAGAGCTCCCCACGACGTTTATGTTTCTTTTTCTTTATCCTATCCTGCATATACCAGGGTAGACAGAAGTAGCTTAAAAATAGTGTTAAGACACTTCGTTCCCACTTTCCGCCAAATTTTGTTGATCGTGTTGACTCAACGCCGCGCTTTGTCTAGTTGAGTGAGTAGAGGGAGGAAATGAAAATATTAAATAATTCACTTCTTCGAGTGGGAATTGAATGCAAAAGCGTTGCACGCTGGTGCCCCTGCGTCACGACAGCGTCGTCAATTTATTATAAGTTTATCTGTATAGAGAGAAAAATAGACTGAAGAAAGTGCTGTTTACGTTTTTACTATTTTAAATATAATTATGAAATAAGAAAATATATACAAATATAGATACAACTACTTACAAGAACATATACAAAAATAGCTAAACCGCATATATGTCGCCATTTGCTTTCCACTTGAACAAGATGGCGGCACACAATGGCGTTAATGCATCTCAAGTTGACGGGAAAACAAAGGAATCTTTGAAAATGGCAATTCGATGTGTTCGAGTGCTTACTATGTTTGAAGTGGGATTATTGTAGACACCAAATAATATTATATGATGAATTCGTTGTATTGCAACTGTCTGACTGTCTACGCCGAGGTTGATGCTACGATTCCCACTCGCGTGGTGAATTATTTTCATTCATAAGACTACGTGCGGCGTTAAACTCCACCCCTTAACACGTTAACATTTCACTATCAGCAGGGTAGACAGAGTCAGAGGTATTCCTCAAGTGCGGGAGAATGCAAAATGATATTTCAGTGTGACTTGAGTAAGATATTTCCGGAAATGTTCGTAATTAGTAATTAATACTGCGGCACTCCGCAAAGTGACTCTCGCTACTGCCATTAGATACTAATTGGGCAAGATGTATTCGACGACATAATTTTATATTATACTAGTGATTCAAACGCGGGTTTGTTCGCTTACACTTATTGGTATATTATAGGAAAATTATACAAATCTTTAGATAGATCTATGTTATTCTGATATATAAGCTATAGGTAAGGTTTCATCTAAATTCGTTCAGTATTTTTTTTATGAAAATGGAATAAACGTTCATCCTCACAATCTTTTACTTTTATGATATTAGGACGACCAGCTTCATTATTCATTCAGCTTGTCTTCAAACGGGTGATTTTCTTAATTCACTCAAAGGATTGATAGTTAGAACTTTATTATGCATACGGCCGTCGTGACAAAAGGTCACAGCGTCAGGCTGCAGCCGCAGTGGTTGCGCGTTAGATTCCCGCTCGGGGGAATAAATTGTTAAGAAATTAATATATTTCTGAATGAGTTGAGTTCATCGAAATCGGTGATGTACCCACATAATATTAATACTAGAAATAGACTTAAGCGCGCCTCTACCGAGTGCAAAATTCTATATCACAATTTAAAGGAGTTGTGAAAAAATGTTTATTAGTTAACGGTTATTATCAAATAAATAATTTTATAAATGATAGCATCTTTTAGGATTTAGTGCTTGTTCCAAAGGAATTATAGTCACTAATTGAATGTGAATTTGTAAATATATAATTGAAAAAAAAGTGGTTTAATTATTTTATTTAATTAATAATTTAATTGTGGCTCTGAATTTGACTGGACATAGGGCCGCGACAAGTTCCAGAATGGATTCCCTTAATATTAGGTTCCCTCTGCTAATCCTGATGTATGTGGGATATAGAGTGAATTTAATTAAAAAGCCTATACCGTATATTTTTATTATGCATAAGTTAGATAATATTATATTGGCATCTTCAGTCTTGATGAAAGGAGACGTCTCAATTTTGTTTAATATTTACCCGACCGCGGCGAAGCCCAAGCGGAGGGTTATGTTTTTAGGGATATTGTACTCCGTTTTTAGGGTTCCGTACCTTTTAAGGAAAAAAGGAATCTTTATAAGATCACTTTGTTGTCCGTCTGTCTGTTTGTCTATCAAGAGTCTTTATCTCAGGAACGCTTGGAGATGTCGATTTGAAATTCAAACCATATACCTACTCAATTCTATGATCCCTTGATTTTAAAGAATGATATGGTTGTTTATGTCGCTTATTTCGATACTATTAAGGGAATCAAAATTAATAGGGTACTTCCAATTGACCTAGAATTATGAACTTTGGCAGCTAGCATCCCTATAAGGAGGCAAAATTTAATATTAAAGCCACTAGTTCTAGTGAGGTATCAGATGAAAGGGCTCTAGCTAAGCTAAGCATAAATTTCAAAAAATCTCGAGACCTTCAATTTTTGTACGGAAACCTCGGTGGGCGAACATTAAACCCTAGTAATGTTCCAAATTCATAATAGCAGCCTCAATTTAACTGAAATAACGTTCCGCACGTCCGTACCGGAAGGCATTCAGACACAGACTGAGCGTGCCGGACGTGCCGCCATCTTGACTCCGGAAGTCGGTGTCCGTAATGAGCTCCTCTTTGAGTGTTTTGTTTTGTGATCTTTTGGTTTCATTGTAGTATGTACTTGTGGTGTATATATGTAAATTTTAAATAATTATTTTATTTGTATTGAAAAATTGTGATTTATGACACTTATGGATTAGATTGACTCATTTCAAGCAAAAAATATTACGCTGTCTTGAAAATTTGGCGGTGCGTGTGGGAAAAAGTGTCTTAATACGAAAAACACAAAGATGTTGTAATTATTTATTTATAGTCGATTCGGAGCCTTAAATCGGGCCGGGAGCCATGTGCTCTTAGCCTTAGACCAAAAGGCGGAATTATTTCTGCCTGACCCAAAAAGGAAATTATTATTGCAAGCACCAGTAAAATTAAACAATATTACATATTAACGCTGCTTATAAATAATAATTAGTATAAATATTTAAGTTAAATATTAAATTTCCTGTTCATTAAACAATTAAACACAAGCCGCCATATTTAATTGCAACTCAGCTTTCACCAGGAAGTTGCAACAATGTTGAACTTAAAATAATGACTTCGTTTAGTCCCTTGATATAGAAAATTGAATTGCCTGCAAGCAATGGTTGTAGGTTCAAATACGTATAAGGGATATTTATATTTTACTATTAGGAACTCATAAATAAATATATAATATAACAAAAATACGCCAATATTCTACATTTTTTTTCAATATTTTAATTGACTACAATACAAGTACAATACTACTTACTACACGTCAACTATAGGGAGTGATAAAAAAAAGAAAAACGTCATAAAACAGACATTTCAGAAAGCTATTGTTTTGGCGCGTAATCCGCCATTTTGGGCGGCCATGTTGGGGATTTGGAAATGCCAATTTACTAAGTAGAGGTAAGTTCACACAGAACAAACATTTAATTTATTTATTTCTTAACTGTTTTCTAGATTATAAAAAGATAACCTTGAATAAAGGAAATCTGCTTTCCACCTTTCCATATCAATTTACTAAAAAAATAATTTATTATTTAACTGTTTTTTTATCTTCAAGCACGTAGCAACACAGCGTCTGACTGACTGTTAAAGCGACGGTTGTGGGATCGATTCTCACACGGGGAATTGAATTATTTAAATTTTCTCAGTCTCACTCGATCTCAATACGCAATGCTACTAAAATTTGAGCGGAGTGAGAAGAGCACAGTGCCTTAGTACTAGATTCAATCTGCTTACACTGTTATATGAGAAATACAGCGTAAAACTAGCAAAAGTACATAACAAAAGGCTATTACATTGTCTTACAATTTATTTGGACATTTATGCACAGCCCGTGTGTATATAGCCCAAGCATTATTACACTGTTTGTTTATGTCACTTCAGACATAAGAAACCTTTTTGGAGAACGAAGGGTGGTTATTATTTTATAACCATCTCCTTTTATTTCCGTTCTAATAGAGCTTTATTGGACTACTGTTAAAAAAAGCTTGATGAAAGTTAGTTAATATATCTATACTAATATTATAGAACTTTTCAGCTATAGTCAGGCCAGGCAAGGCTAGTCGTGGCGCAGGGACACAAATTGTGCCTGTAAACGTGATTGGTTATGGGTTCGATCCGCACTCGAGGAAATGAATTGTTTATTTTATTGTTTCTTTCCTCTGGTGTCTAGGCAAAGCCCGGCCTTGAGTATGCCATCGAACACGCAATGCCTCTAGAATTTGG
>DWAN01001001.1:0-19647 GCA_018230445.1 Heliconius hewitsoni
TCTATGATACCCAATTAAATATTTTAGATATATATACGAATATATATAACGCCTACTGAGTAAATAGACATTGTTATTGAACTTGATGTATTTTAGATAATTATTGATTAAATCGATGTTGCATAGATGTTTAATGTAAATATAGACATTCTCCCGCCCCGGTCGACGTATGAGGTTTGAATGCTATAGAAGGCTGTATTTTTGGGTGATATTTTAGTATCGAAAGGTGTCATATCTCTGATAGCACTACAATTGAACATGGATATCTGTCGCGAAAGTAATAGAGAATGTAATGATGTGATAAATAAGAAGTTAGTTTTAGTGTTGTTGTGCTATTATAATAAAATATGTTCAGATGTGGTTAATCTGTGTTGTTATTTAACCCCGTTCACATTTTTATGTATTACTTTTTGAACAACTCAATATTGATAATAATATAACTTCCCTTATGTTATCATATTTCGATGGTCTTTAGGTAAAGTATCGAAAGTGAAAAATTGTAAGTATCTTTTATTGCTATTTATTTATCTTATCTTTCATTGCTGTTTTGAACTACTAACAAGGGTAGTTTTACATTATAAACATGTTAAATCGCCTAGATAAATATTTGAAAGTGAGTGAATGAGTAATTTAAAAGAACTATAAAAATATTTTCGATTTTTCGATTTCGATACTTTACTGAGGGACCATCGATTTGATTATTTAACTGTGTAACTGTAGTTTAAAAAAGTAACTTAAATATTAAAAGAATACATTGCTAACATATATGTAACCGTGACAACTGTTAGCTACACGAGTAACACGAGTTATTTATTAGCTTTCAATTAAGTCAGTGAGCAAGGCTTTTGGCATGGTATGTAACGTCATACTTTCTTTGAGTGCCTTGATTTTAGTTTTTTTACCATTCGTGTCGGTGCGGCGCGCGGGGACGCACGTCTGGTGTGCTTGCTATATACAATCTATTAAATTCAATGGCAACCCGTTATTGTTGCCGCAAACCAACCGTGAATTTGTTTTAAAAATTGTAAATTGTTTTAGATTTTTTGAACAGTGTACAGTGATTACAATAGGAGCTACAAACCAGTGAAAACATGAGACCCTGACGGACAATATTCGGTTATGGTTATTCAAATCTTGAAGAAATGTACCCGTGTTAAAATTTCAAACAACTCTGGTGTCGGACGCTAAGGTCAGTAATTAGCCATATGTTTTATTTTATATTATGTTTTATCTTATATTTATCTTAAAATACAAATGTTACTGATTATACTATGATTGTGTCGAGATGTAGATACCTACTAGTGCAAGTTTCAAATGACAGGTTTATGTTCCTGATAATGATAAGGCTTGCTGTATAATGTATTATAATTTGTAATGTACTCAATAATTTTTTTATTAAGTTTTCGTTAAAATTACACTTTTATAATTTTTTTTTACGTTTATAATCCAAAATTTTTATATAAATTAATTTATTTAAAAAAATAAATGTTTAGTTTTATTTATGTTCTCATTCGTGGCGTAAAGTGTTATTTCTTAATATTTTATATTACGATAATATTTTATAAGTACCTCGACAGTAACTTGACATAAATATGCTTATTAAAATTTTTTAATTTAAACGTTTTTTTGTTTTCCAAGCTCAATTTTAAAATACCATCACGGTTTTAGATTTGTATACTTTTTTTATTTTCAAGAGAAATAAAAGAGTAATAAAGAAAGTACAATGTTGTTGTTGCTTTGCTTAATGCTTCGAATGGCATATTAGAACTACTTGAAAAATAATTAAGGTAAGGATACCTTATAAAAAAAAAGTTATAAATAATATAAAGTGTAGCTCAGTAAATAATCTTTTGAAGGTGTTTTGCGTTTTATATAGCGTAACATAATTTTTTACGGATATTTTTGGTTATATACTTGGATCTAATATCGCGTTGCCCACGTTTGAATTAAAATATTTTTTTGTAATACATTATATTAGTAGTAATTTACGTTTTTTATTTCACAATACTAGGTAAACTTATAAGGTGACCGCTTGTAACAATATGATACAAAACATTTAAAACAATATTAATCGAATAATATCCTAACTGTGGCTTATCTTCATCTAGATACCACGTTGATTCTTCCTGACAACGCGTTGATGTCTAATTAACGCATGGGTCGTCTTCTAGGTAGGTTGCTTGCTGTACTCATGATTATTTGCATATCATATCAATATTGCTGTGGCCCAATGATGCTACTTGATGCGCAGGAGCACAAAAAAGAGTGTGACAAACTCAAATCAAATCAGCTTCACGCTGTATCTCGCACACAGCAGGGTAGGCAGAAGGAATCTAGTGTTAAGACACTCCTTTCCCCATTTTCTGCCGTATTCTGGAGGCATTGCCGTTGAGTGGCGGTAATCAATCGATTACCACTCGAGGAAATGATATATTTTATATTTCTTCTTCTTGGTGTCAAGGTAAAGCGCGGTGTTGAGTTACATCGCACATCACCCAATGCCTGAATTCGGAGAGAAATGAGGAAAGGAGTGTCTTAACACTATTTTCCTGCTGCCTACCCAGACATGCGCAGGAGACGAGCTAAAAAAATGTTTAAGATTTACAAATATGTAAAGACACGTTAACACCTTTTTAATTAATAAGTTCTTTGATTTTCACGATTATTACACATTTCAAATGAAACTATTTTACCCGGAATAATCGCGGATATCGAGTTTCCAAAAATGTATAAAATTACGAAATATACGCGATTAAACCGGTTAAAATAGTTTCATTTAAAATCTTTTGGTATTTTCAAGCCTATATTAGATAATTATTGACATTACACTATTCGTACTGCATACATGTGATTTTTCTATAGGATCGTGTGAACAGAAAATGTCATCTTGCTCGTCAGAGCGCTTTCCATCCATTCATGGCATCTCCCGCTTTTTCAAGCGATTTCTTTCGGCTTCTTAAGACGGTAGAAGGTTGTATTCTGCTTTCTTATTGAGTTTTTAAACATCTTTCACTAATCCGCTTTTTAATTAACATTGTGAAATAAGTAATTAGTTAGTTATGGTAAGTCAATATTACTATAAAAATCTGTTAAGTCGATATATATAATAAAGAATTCAATAGTTATTAACTCTGCACTTACATAATATATAAAAAAAATATTATATTTGTTTATTCATAATTTATTTATGCTTATTTATCTTTTTATATAATATAAAAAATAATTTTTTTTTGATAATGTTTTATACTCTTAAAATAAATACTAATTGATTCTTCCACAAGAATCGTTATGATAATAATCACGAAATGTTTGTAAACACTTATGTAGGTTTATTTCGTAAAGGAAGTTAAGAATATTATTTATTGAATAACTACACGTAACGGATGGAAAAATGATTTCACATATTACAATTTTTAGGACGTAATAAAACGCAATATTTTCCTGTTGCATAGTACCTACCAACTACTGATTTTTTTTTGTGGGTAACACTAATACAGATTTTTTACCTGTCTCGTATCTCTTATTTGATAGTTTCGATGCTACTACAAAAAAAGCAGATTAGTAAAAAGATTAACTTTCCCAGAAAATTATCTTGCATCCGGAATTTTTTGTTGGACGTCATACAAATGACATTGACAGACTTTGTTTAATGTATAAAAAAAATTATGTACTCTTTTGATACTAGGATTTTGAGAATAGGAGTTTGATGTGAAGGGTATTTAGTTTTTTTTTTATATTTTCTTTACTATTCAATAACTTAATATTAACTTATTAAAACTAATGTCTGATCACATTTTACTAAAGTAATCTGTTTAGAAGCATCTTCGCACAATATACTAATTTCTGCTTGTTAATTGTAGTCTTTTAATATATCATATTATATTTTGATATAACCTATGAATTTTGTAAAATATAGAGATATAATCTAGATAAAAAATTAAAATATTAATTTACAATCGAAAAATTTAAAACTCCATTTTTTCATTAATTACTCTAGTTTTGTTTATCATAACTAATCTTTGGTAAAGTTAATTTAATGTTGATAAATTGGCATTTTAAACCTTTAATTACTCAGACGAATGGTAAACAGGATCGCCATTAAAACTTCAATTTTACGACTATAACCACCATGCGATCACTTATTTCATAGCCCAGAGAAAGAAAGGTTCTCTAGCTCTAGACGAAATCATTTGTAACCATTACTTAAAAAGAAAGCTGAAAAATAAGCATACATGAATTAAAGAAAAACTTGCAAAAACATTTTTTAAAAGGAATTAATGACTTTCACGTTTTCTTGATAAAACGTAACGAAGTCGACCGTGGTGATGTTGTGTTGTTGTGAGAGATAACAAGAGAAAAAATCCGCAGTCAAAACGAGGTGAGATGGCTGAAATGACCGCTATACCAAGATTAATTGATTAAAACGGTACGTTTTCTCCACTAGCTGCTTCCACTTAATTCCTCTACATGCCAACCACTTAATTGGGATTTATACTATCCACAACTAGATAAAGGCGTGTATGACTAATAAAATAGTAAATAAGATAAAAAAAACTAGATAAATGCAAGCTCTCAGTAGAGAGCTTCAGAACTATAAAATAATGGAAGGGTGTTGGGTTTCATGAAGACATTGTCAAGTCTAACAATAATAAATGATACAACAGAAGCTTTGGGAGCTTAAAAGGAAGTTTATATTACACTCACCTTATAAATGAGGTTTCAGTTCAAATGAGTTTAAGTTTGAGAAACACCACTTAAACATTTGTAATGTCTTTAAATGCATCTAATAAATTATATTCGAAAGCCCTATTTTCGTTGAACAAATTTAATTATTACTATTATAATATTTAAATTGGCGTTCAAGCCTGCTTAATTTGGTAAGTGTATATTTGTTTATAGGTTTCACCACGAATTTCTTTAAAAAAAAGGCAAATTGAGACGATTTTTTTAAATTAAGTGAGGTATACTTCAATTTAAGGAACAGTACAAATTTCATTAAAATCGCTTCAGTAGTGTCAGAGGTATGGGAAAATTAGGAAAATATAGGTAGGTAGGTAGTACCTTCATATTGTTTTCTTTTGAGTTCACTGGCTGTTTTGTTTCTTATACCAATTTGATGTCGGTTTAAATTTTTTATGTATATGTTCATTCCACGATTCAATGGTGCTTTCAACAGTTTAGTTAAATGAAGAATATTTTGAATTTACTTTATGGCATTGCGTGTCGATTCAACACCACGTGGAAGAAATGAAAATATTAAAAAATATTGGAAGCGTTTACAGTTGCACGCTTGTGCCTCTGCACCACGAAGATTCAGTTTATTTGATCATAAGTCTATGGTTTAAAATAAACAGCGTAAATAAATGTTGCCTATATAGCTATATAATATTGTAAAAATATACTAGAATAATGAAATCAGTAATCAAGTGTTTAAACTACATTTATAAACTTATCCAAAAACTTAAAGTAGTTCTCATTACAATACAAAACGGTTAGGAAATTAACAGTAGGTCTTAGAGGCTTAGATCCAACTGGCTGTTCGAGCATTCAGTTATGTAAAGCCGTTGAGTCACATTGTTCTAGCGAGTTGCAATATATCCAGATGGCGGTTTGGGGAGTTGCTCGGTATCTATGAATAGCATCACGGGCTCACGGGTCTCAGCCTCAGAGGTCGGACGCGGTTAATTGGCGACTCGGCGGAGCCGGTTTGAGCGCCGATTTTGCGGCGTTTCTAACCTGTATAGAGTTCTTTTGCTCTGTTAGGTTAGGTTTAGCTAAAGCATATTGTTATTCTACTTTTAATCTTATCTTATCCGATTATAGTGTTGTACAGCTATAAAATAACAAAATTAGTGCTTATACATGAATCTTAATCCAACTAGAATCGGCTTTCATGACAAAGGAAATTACGAATCCATACAAATGCAGAGGGTGACGGGCACCAAAAGTTTTTGTTGTATTGTATCCTAGCGATTATTGATCGCGTAAAGTCCGTAGACAAGGAAATTCACATTTTCGTTGCGGTATTAATATGTATGTATATGAAAATTTACTTATGCCGCGTATAATAAAATAGTGTAAATTTTATATATTAGTTATTTACTATCCTAGAGGCTATTTCTTTACAGATACTTATAGCAAGCAGCATTTAATATGTAACTTTTTATATCTCAGACGAGTTTGCATGTAAATAAACAAAATAGATATATGACATACTTTGTTTACATGTAAATATAAATTTGGCGCTATAGAGCCAAGTACTTATTTTAGTGGTGACTAAGTGAGGCCAATGCTCTTTCCTAGAGAAAAAAAAACGGGGAACAGTTGTTGTCGACGGGGGCGAGAGGGGATTCACGGTTGAGCAGCGTCGCCACCTGCGCGCGCACTCGTCGACCTGGCCTGGCCTGTGAAAAGCTACAATATTGCACTCTAAGCAAAAACTGCTTAAAATTTATGAATATTAACCCAAAAATTTACCTAAGAAAAGAGTGAGCGTGAAAATAATCGAGAGATGGAACGAACTTACTTTCACTTTTTAATATATGAAAATTTATTTCAGACATCTATTGATAAATACATTTGTTAATAGTTTGATTTTTTTTAATGTGACACCTTTAGGGATTCTGATAGTCAGATAGTCAGCCCAGAAAGAGACGAATAGCGATCGCCTTAATCGGTTACAAATGGTAAGGCCGTTCCTACTGCTTGGAATTTATGTTAAACTAACAGTTTATTACCATAATAGTGAATGCTGTTTTATAGATGAAGAATGAAGAAAACTATGAATTATAAAAGTATGCATGATATATTTATTATTGTCAAAATATTTATTCCCTTTTTACGATATTTTGACTACGCATAAATTAGTTTCTCTATATTCAGGTTTTTAATCATCCTTAAAAGAATACGCTTATTAAAAATATTTTATATTTAAGTAGAAATCGTGATAAAGTTTAATTAAATTTAACACATACAATAGATTTTTTCGCACGCCTAGTTCGGGAGTATTAGTCGGTTTCCGCGTACACGGTACAGACATCGTTACGTAGATCAAATATTGTGTCAAGTGCACTATTGTCGGTGATCCGAGTAAGCTTTCACTTTCAAAATCTTGTCATATATTTGAATAAATCAATCAATGTCCGCAAGTGAACTGCTACTACTCAATAATTGTAGATGTATTATGTACATTGTAAATATCATAGGTAATATTAACCGATTTCAGTAAAAGGAGGGAGGTAAAGGAGGTTATCAATTCTACTCGATTCGTATTTTTTTTGTTGTTACCTCAGAACTTATGACTGTGTGAACCGCTTCTTCTTGCTTCTTTTTTTATTTGAAAGCTTTCTATATGTTCTCATTTTAATTTGGCAATTCATTTCTTTCTGACAATTTTTGAGAAAATAACATAAGTATTAAATTTGAATTAAGTATGGAAGTTACGAATAAATGAATAACTCAATATCACGCTAACCAACTTCAAGGGAAATGAGATGTTTGGATAGATTCTGATTATGAGATCAGGTTGAAGTCGGTTTTTTTTGTTAAAAATTATAAAGATAATAAGAAAATAGGTACATGCATAGAAAATCTTTCATTCCTTAGAAATAATGTAAATTACATTAAGATTAGCAGTTTATATTAGCTTTGTGCCAAATTATGATATATTAATGGAGTTGAAAAAACTGCATAATAATTAAATTGTAATAGCAGAATGATTATACATCTATTATTACATACTTATTACATATCAATGTGTCAATAAATGTGATAAATGTCGAATGTAAAGAAGTTTGCAGGAGGCTGCGCAGACGCATAGCGAGGTCATTGTACCGCTCAGAGGAACTGCGCTCTTACCTGCCCCCTTGTCCTCTACCCCCTCTTATCCATAATCTGTGTATTGCAAACAAATATAATATTCATTTGCATTTATTATCGAACGAAAACAGTATTAATGACATTATTAATTTATTATAAATTTTGTTATTTTATTTAAATACTTTATAGTATAAATACATAAATTACATATCTCTGGATAACAACGGCATCTTAAGATAGATCTCAGATTTGAAAGCGTTTTATAAATACTAGCCTAAATTACTTGGCTTTGTTAGAATATTTGAAATAATATAATACGCATTTCGAGTTAATAAATGTTGTTCTATTTAAAAGTAAACTACTAAATGTTTGTACACAACAAAAAAACTAATTTCGCAAACCGGCTTTAGAGGTGATTATTTCCGAATGATTTCTTATAAGTTACAACATCCTTCATCGTTTAGAATTATGTGAATAGGTGGGCGCGTTTAAAATGTTTATAAGTAGGTACTCTATGAAACAAATGATTATTATTAATTAATGTTGTATCTTGCATAAACCAGGATACGTAGAGGAAACTTAGTGTCAATGCACATCATACCCCTTTTCGAAACACTGTGTGTTGAGTGGCACTCAATTCTGTGCTTTGTCTTGTTGTCAGAGCGAGGAAAATGAAAATAATTCATTCCTCCGAGTAGAAATCGAACCAACAACCGTCGCATCTGCAGTCAAAGTCAAATGTAAAATTACGACAAACAAATACTTAAATTATAACCTTAACAAAAAAAACTGACTTCAACCGGATCCCATAATCCAATCCCAGATCTAACCAAACTTATCAAACTACGCTTGAATGTAGGATTCAAATAACAAAAAGAAACATCAAAATCTGTTCACTCAGTTAAAAGTTCTGAGGTAACATAAAAATAAACAAACATAAGAAAAATATCGCGTTTATCACATATTCCTTTTACAGAAGTAGGTTAAAAATACAGTATGTTTGGCTCTGCCTGCCTGCTTTATGGAAAACTAATTCACGACCTCGGCGTTAATACCATGTATATGGAAAGGGCATGCGCCGGCCTAGAAAATGAAACACAAAGATTTATACTTAAGATGTTTTTATTCGGAATCATTTTAGATACAATACAATAGATGTTTAAAATCGTCATTGAACATGTCCTTTACGCCTTGTCGATTAGATATGTATGATCAGTAAGATGAGTTGATATAGAGATAAGCTACATCTACTATGCCTGGTTGATATTGTATTATTATGATTACGCAAGTAGCCTGTAGTGGCGCAAGGGCATAAGCGAGTGACGCGACAGGTTGTAGGTTCGTTTCTTACTCGAGGAAATCACATATTTTATATTTTCATTTCTTCGCTTTCGTGTTGAGGCAAACCGCGGCGCTGTGTTTGGCGGAAAGTGGGCAGCGGAATGTCTTAACATTAGGCTCCCTTTGCCTATTCTGCTACATGTTAAATTTACTTATAATATCTAACAATTTATTTCTTAATACTACTGATTTTCATACATTCTAAAATGCTTACTTTTCTTAGCTCAACAGAAAATGCTCTTGATATTGACAATATTTTACTCAGGCGATATTTATACGTTCAAAATTTTTATACGTTTTCTAAATGAATAATTTATGTAATTTTCCTAAATGTGATATAACACTTTAAAAATTTAAAAATATCAAAAATACTCATTAAACTAAATTGGTACGGAAGTCTTGATAGGCGAGTCTGACTCGAAATTAAGCGGTTTATTTTGTTATTACCCCTCGACAAATCAACAATACAACATATCAAAATCATTCTGTTGTCCAACAGAATGATCCTATGAGGGTTCCGTTTTCCTATTGAGGTATGGAACGCTAAAAACATCAAAATCCGTTATTGTTTGAAACGCGAACTAGAAAGAGACATACAAAAAAATATATAATGATGTCTTCTGTTACTTATATACAAACACCCAGATTTTAAAAAAGTTTATCACCCGCTTACTGAATTATTTATTTAATACATGGAATAACGTTCCAACCAAAAATACATGTGTAAATAGCTGTATCAATTTGAATTTGAAATTCCTTACCAACGAGGAGAAATTTGTGATTAAGGTGGCCAGTATGACAAAAAAAATCATTTTAAAGTACCCAATAGTTTTTCGAAGACATATTTCAATACAAATGAAACAAAAAAAGAAACAAAATGCGATGTAATATCCCTAAATAGGTTTTATAGGTTTTTTAACAGTTTGATTTTGCGATGACACGCGCACAATGTACGTGACACTGGCAAATAAAACTAGACCGTGTCACTTACCTACCTACAGAAGAGAAAATGCAAATGAACTATTAATGCAAGAAAACAGATGATTTATTACTTTTTGTACGATATTATGAATAACAATAACAACGAGGCCGTCGTGGTGCAAGGGTGCGACAAGTGCAAAAGCGTGCGACCGTAAACGCGACAGGTTATGGGTTCGATTTCCACTCGAGTAAATGAAATATTTAATATTTTAATTTCTTCTAGAAACTCAACACGCAGTGCCTCCAGAATTCAGAGGTAAGTGGCCAATGCTTTAATGGGAACTAAGTGTCTTAACACTAGGTTCTCATGGTCTCTCTGCCTAGTCTGCTGTAATCGGGATACAGCGTGAAGCTAAAAAAATGAAGTATTAATATATGATGACTTGTCTTGTAGATTTTATACGTTGTTAATTAATGGTGCACATAGTTCAATACACTATTTACACAGACTTGACGCACAATATCGTTCAGACGGTTTGCCACTTGATGATTGTGACGTCTTCCATTTAAAATGTGCAATAATTGCGAAGTTCAAAGATCTCATGTACACCTGTCGACTTTTATCGCTTTATTCTTTGTTTTTTCAACTGAAATCGAATGTTCATCCACCAAAAAGAATAGACAAAGAGAAAGGAAAATTTACAAAAAATACTCTACACATAACTGATATTGAGCAAAATAAAGAAAAATATGAAGATAACCACAAAGCGTGTAAGGGTAATAGCAATTTCTGACAGACAATCTTTAAACAAGAATATAGTCTTAAGAGATACAGGCTAGTGCAAATTTTAAATGTTTGAGAGATTCTTTGGGCCAGCTTCTCCAACTTTATCAAGCTTAACTCCGATCGAGGACTGCTGTCACCTTTGGGACGGATCCGCTAAATATCAGCTAGCGACCTTAGACTCGATTGAAAATCGCACCAAGAAGCTCATTGGCGACACAGCGATTGTTGAGGCAAAGCTGCAAATCCTTGAACATCGTCGAAAAGCAGCCTGCGTGTCGATATTTTACAGGATACATTTCGGAGAGTGTACAGCAGCGCTGCATAACTTACTACCCTCTTCTACTTTCCATCTGCGGGGCACTAGACGTAGGTAGGGATTTCACCCATATTGTGTCGATATACCACCTTTTCGTACGCAGCGTTTCGCCTTCACTTTCATAATGCGAAATGCTAAAGAGAAGACTGAAACTCCCTGTCTGCTGAACTGTTCCCCGACAAGAATAACTTGGCCCTTTTCAAAGCAAGAGTGAATAGGCATTACCTAGGTTAGCATGCTCCACCATCGTTCGCATTGTCACTTACCACCAGGTGAGATAGCGGACAAATGTTTGTCTATCTACAATAATAAAAAAAAAGATTAAATATTTAGCTAGAAAATAATAATCTAAAATAATAAATATAAAACATACGTAGAACATTTTTATCATTCGAATTTTTGATAAGATTTTCGAATTTTTATACAGTGACGGTCTGTCTCTGTACTGTACTGTAGATCCAGTTGGAATGTAGGAAAGTAATAAGAAATAAGAAACAAATTATCACAGAGTTGTAGTAGCTTACAGATCGGGGGCCGTTGGACCCGGCCCCATGTGCGGTTAGGGTAAAGTCGGTGTATGCCATAAATTTTTCTTGAAGTACATAGTATGTGTTTACGTTATTGGGATCTCTGCGTAACTGTCACACGAAATACAGGCATAAACATCGTGAAAATTAAAAAATATCCTACGTCTAAACTGTTGAGGTATCTTGATTAATTTCTTTATGTATGGGTTTAAAATATTTTTGCCCTATTTGCTGTTCCCGTAAAAGGAGCTCTGACGCGCCGACCTTGTATATCATTATAATGCCTTGATTGATGACAGTTTAACAATAGTGATTAATATTCATATATTTATATCTTACATAATAACATATCGACAGTCCGCGAGGTCTAAACTGAGCTGTAGATAGTAGAATTAACCTCTATTCATAAAATAATAAAAAAAAATGTATACCTCGCTTGTGAACATGTGCAAAATTTTCAAGCTTTGATATCATTATGACAAACGAATTAACGCAGAAAGTAGGTTATATGTCGGACATAATAGTCAACAATTGTAAATGCCGTAACAGTTACGCATTTCTATGACTTCTTATTAAAGGTTAATTCCGGATGTAGCGTTTGAGTTCTTCCTATATTATATTACACGTGTGCGTGTTGTATTTAACATTAAGTATATAATACAATATATATACGAATGTACGCGACGGCTGTGGGTTCGATTCCCACTCGAGGGAATGAATTATTATCTATTAATATTTAGTGACGGAACTCAACAAACAGCGTTGAGTTCCGTCACTTAACACGTCAATGCCTTGACAATTCGGCGAAAGGTGGAGAACGGTGTCTCTTAACAGTAAGTCCCCTCTGCCTACCCTGCTATATGCGGGATACTGCGCTAAGTTAAAAATTGACTTGATTTCCACCAAGATATTTTTACTAAATTAATATTTGTGTTGAAGGTTTATATGTATAATATACTGTGTAATTACTTTAAAATATGTAATGTTTTCAGGGCGGAAATGTACGCCATGTCTACGGCGTCCACGACGACGTCCGGCTCACGTGCCGATATGACAGCGGGCATGATGGAGCGGCGCGTGCGAGTCGTCCGCCTCTTGCGTCCTCGCAAGGCTGCACCTGCTTTCGGCTTTTCGCTACGAGGTGGCCGTGAATATGCTACTGGATTTTTTATTTCAAAAGTGGATCTGAATTCTGAAGCTCATCTTCAGGGACTGAAGGTAAGCCTTAAAAAGATGCATTATTTTTTTATCTGTAAGCATCTCTCGTATTATGAAGGTAGTAGCGGACCAATCGCGGCTTCACCCGCATACCACCTATAATACTTTGATTATGCTGCATTTGACAACAGATTGATACATTCAATCACGAACGATCGTGGTTCCTTGAGAGGATGTCATCGGCGGGAAGGGTGCCCCTAAGGACTTGAGCCTAAGCTTGCCGCCGTAAACAGAGTGTTGAATTATATTTATTTTACATTTTCCCGAAAAGTATACGTCCAAAATACATGCTATAAAAACTGAAATTTATCTTCATAAAATTTTCTTGAATATATGAACTTTGCTCTTAAGCTTCAATATCCATGTCAATTAAAAAACGATGAAATATCATACTGGTGTATGTGTACGTAATAAAAATATATTTAAAAAAATATTAGTCTATTAATTTACTTCTATTATTTTTCAAATTAATGGACATTAGCTTTAATGTGGAGAGCTCCGAGTAAAAACTTCGCTTACTTAAAATTGTAATTAAAAATTATTATAGTGTCCAAAATAATAGAAATAATAGAAATGAATATTAACTGTTTTATAAGTACAGCTATATCATATGTTAACGTATGGATTTATTAATGGCATCGCTGTAAATTTATATAGTTACATAACTTACATTGCTCAATGGCCATTTGGTGGCAATTTTGCAACATTGTGTTAGCATTTTTTATGATTTTTTGCCAAGAACAATAAGGAATTGTTCAATATTACATTGTAAGCAGTTTTATTGTAGATTTTTTTTATTTTATTTCATGCAGAATATGTACTTTAGAATTTTTAATATTATACTTGTCAACTATAACATGATGTAAACACATAGCTTGCTACCACTCCCACGAGCATGGTGTGTCCCATCATTTGTTTTAATATGTGAAAACCTCTCACAATTATCTGCCTGTTCGCCTGCTTCATAATTACTCGCGTCCGAGGTTGAATTGTCGCAAGAAACATTTCATTATTTCAAATGTTCACGTAACAGCCACTGTTTCTCTTACCACAACAACAAGTCACTCAAAATTGAGCTTAGATCTTTTTCTAAGCGTTCGTCGACTGTAATTTTGTTTGTAATGTTTTATAAATAAAACTTAACAAAAAGCGTCCTTTGTATAATTTACTTTTTGCAATTTTAGATGATAGTGTTGCAATATTGATTTCAAATTTATTCCGTTCTACACTTCAGTACTTTTTAATATATTTAGAGTATTATCACTTAGAAAAGAAAAATGTTTATTTAGATATAGAAACCGTATAAAAATATTAACGTTACGTTAACGGGATTTTAACCCGCGCCTCTTTTTAGCGTCTCACAATTTCCAAGAGTAAAAATATAAGCATTTTTATCTCTACAATAAATTAAATTGAGCTTATAAATTTAAAAAAATAAGAAAATTAAAACTCTTTAAAGCTTTGGCTTATAAATATTGTATGTGAATAACATCTTAAAAAGCTTAGTTTTCGCACAATTATTTCCTTATTATTAAGTCTTACGAAAGAAGTTTATATCCGTTGTTAACAATAAAGATTTTGAAGCTCACAATATCATTCTTGGGAATAGATATGGTTTTACGAGTTTCATTCAGACATTATTTAAACATTTATTTGGACGTTTAAGTTAGAAGCGAAAATTAAATTATTTATAAAAACTTTCATATCACGAATATTCTTGTTATTTATTTTAAATACTATTGGGATTTTTTACAAATGTATTTATAAAGTAAAATTCTAATTATATAAATAATTATTTTCGTTTACATATAGCTATTATGTATTTTAAATAGACGTTAACGACTGTTTGTATAACTTGTACTTATGCTACGAACGTTACAGAGGCAGGACGGATACTTGTTTAGTATCACGAACGTATGTTAATAACAGGATAAGGATACTTACAAGGGAAAATTTAATTTTAAAATCACTTCAAAGTGGATCGATTAGGCGTGTGCTAGAAGATGCGTGGGTCATCCATTTACTTGCTGTACCTGATTGTTGACTTTCTACTGCTATCCAGTGTGCCTCTCTGGGTTAACGTTGTGTAAGAGACGCTAAAATAGAAAACCTAAGATGCGATCTTAAAAAGTTTGGTTATGGTCTTAATAATTTATTGTTAATTAATTTATTTTATTAGATTGCGGAATAGGTTAATGTTTCCGAAAAAAAAAACATAAATATATTAGTAAATCATTTATAATATATTCAGGAAAATTCTCTGTCATAACAGCTGAATTATTAGTGTTATAAAAGTTTGGTTTTAAAGTTCCTGCACTCCAAAGAAATTTTTTTAGAAGTTGAGGTTAATGATGTTAGTCCTACTAGTCTGTAGAGCGGCAAGGGCTGAGAAATTGCAAGTACTTTGTGGAACTTAGGGTGGCAGCCAACGCCTTTGGCAGGTTCCCTGTTCTAACGAAACCAGCTGCGACTTTATTTTCTAATAATAAACGTTATTTTTGTAGATTTTTTTGGTTCTCCTATTATAATTACGCATAGAAATAGAAAGCTCACATCGCACATTGTAAAATTATAGTGTATTTTTATTTTTCATATACATTGTAAAACTTAATATAAAACTAACTTAGTATAAAATAAGTATAAAACACGATATAACAATGAATACAGACGCAGTTAATGATTCATCGATATGACAATAATTTAATCTATTTTCACATACTGTAATAACAGATATTTAAACAGGTGGTTATATATTTTTTTAAATAATGAATATAAATTATTACTGTAAATAAGAGATATGTTCATCTACGTAGGTTGTAATAAATTCTGAAACTTTAATCTTTAACGTTTCACGATGTAAATTTATTTTATTATGATTCAGAAATCACTTTCCGATGTAACAAAAAGTAATGTGTTGTTTATTTCAAAAATGCTATGCTTATATCTAAATAATTGGTCAAGTGCGAGTGACACTTGATTATCGAATGTTTTATACTAAAAACATAACTGTAGGTGAACGGGAAATTGGATTTATAAAGTTCAACGAAGTTAAGTTTGCGGATATTAAATGAACTTCACATTTGTTATGATTTTTTTTTATGTATCTATAAATTATCAATAATTGATTTCGATTAATTAAAATGCTCGTGATGACTGAATGACGGACAGACAGGCAACTAAGTAATCTTACTAGGTTTCCGTGATTTTTGCGATATGAAACACAAAAAGTTTTTTATCTTCCAATGGCTTATGAATTTCAGTTAATATGAAGAATTCGAGAAATCCATATTGTGTAATTACATATAAAGATATAAATATCTAGACTATAATATATATAAATATATAGACTTAAAAGTCTATGGATACAGTTAGACTAAAGTATTTGTAATTACTGCTTATATAAATAAATATTCCTGCAGATTAACTATCAATCCACAGTTTAATAAAAAAACTTATTATATTATTTTAAGTTGCTTGCATATAAAATATTAAGGACAAAATTAACAATATTTTCTTCCAAGAACGTTCGTAGTTTAATCATTTCGGTTTTTGTAAATATTTAAATTATTTCTCTATAAGCACTATTTTATTACAAAATTCTTGTTATGATTTTTTAAGACTCAGTTTAAATGTTCTTATCACAACCTGCTCGTTGTTCTTCCGCTGTTAGTAATTGTAATTCGTTTCACTCAATTCCAATACTCGAGCGTTGAGAAAATATTTAAAAATGTAAAAAAAAGTATACATCATTTATACATACCATTGTACCATATTTTGTATGTTTAATATTAAAATTATCAAAGCCCATAGCTGTTGGCCTTTATAAATATAACTATGCCTATTAACGTAAGAGCATATCACAAGTTCTGGAAGTATTTTCGTCAAAAAAAAAATTGATAAGAAAGTTCGAAGGAAAGTTGTCGGATATGTGGGGCATGAGGTGCACAGTCCGGCTTCTTCGCAAGAATGTAAAGAAAGTGGTGTTTTCGTCACAGCGCGACGTGGCTGACATCAGTCTACTTGTGCGCGTGACGTCACTCGGTCACTACAACACATTCACGCAACGCAAATGCAACCATTTTTTTTTTGATTACATATTTGACATTGCTTGTTTGTTACACTTGCAAAAGCGTCGTCCCCAATTTGTTTATTGAAAATGTGTCTAACAATAAACATTTTTATTATTTATTACTATCTAGTTTATAAATAAATCAATTTTGTTATTTAATTTCCGTTCCCCACTTACCGCCGAATTTTTCGTTGCTTGTGTGTGTGTTGAGTGGCGGAACTCAACGCCGAACTTTTGTCTTGGTGCCAGTTGCCAGTTATAGTCACACCGTTGTAACCCTGCGCACACAGTGGATAACGGAGTGTCTTAAAATTAGGTTTCCTATGCCTACCCTGCTGTGTGCGGGAATCTGATTATTATTTAATTTTCATATACTATAATTTTTTTTCACGCTTCCCGCTGTATCTTGCATGTAGCAGCGTAGATAGAGAGACCCTAGAGTTAAAACACTCAGCTCCACTTTTTACGCCAAATACTATAAAATATATTTTTATTAGAACATATAAATATACAAATAAAAAAATTTATGCATATTATATATAATTTGCAGGTTGGTGATCAGGTGATGAGTGTGAACGGCTATCGGGTGGATGATGCGGTTCATTCTGAACTAGTCCATTATATCACCTCACAATCTAGGATAAAAATTAAAGTTAGACGTAAGTTCCAATTTAATTTTATATTATGACAAGCATCCAGATTATAACATAGATTTTTATTTTATGAAAGTGAAATCTATCTATTAGAATAACTTAAAATTACTATGTGTTATTCCAATATTTATTTTTTTAGAAAAACATTTAGCTTAAAAAGGTTTTATTCGTAGGTTTTATGTTATTAAGATTTTTTTATTTAATTTCAGATGTCGGGATGATTCCAGTAAAAGAGTATGTATAAGTAAATTTTAGTTACCATAATACTTAACCTGATATGTATATAAATCGTATTATAATTAATTATTTATTATACATACATAAATAATTCTTGAGAAAGTATCGAAATTATCGAATCTACATTCCACAACCATCTTGAGTACCTTTACACAGACTCATAGGAGTCGATGTGCGTCGATGGACTCAGATGCTGTGTAATTACAGAAAATATTAATAGTGATTTATAAAAGTATTAAAATATTTGATTTGTTTCCAGCAAAGAACATGAATCTTTATCATGGCAATTTGTTTCGGAACGCGCCTCCTTGGCTTCGGATGTCTCCTCTTCACCAACATTATGCCACAATACGGATCATTTCACAGATTTACGATTATCTATATTAGTACCCCCAAGAGCTAAACTTGGGTGCGGGTAAGTTTATTAAATTTTATTAATAAATATTATGTATACTTTGCCATTGTATTATTATTAAAAATTTGTTATTTTTGCCTATAAGATATGTAATGCCGTTTCTACTAAAGTATTGAAGCCAGTCGTGGGTCGCCAGGCACACTTTGCGCAGGGGCACAAAGTGTGCCTGTAAGTGGTTGTTGATTCGATCCTCACTCGAGGAAATGAATTATTCATTGAAATTTATATTTCCATTTCTTCGTTCTGTTTTCGAGGCAAAGCGCGGCGTTGAGTTCCGTCACGTGGGGAACGAAGTGTCTTTATACTAGATTTCCTCTGCCTACCATTTGTGTGGGATACAGCGTGAAGCTGATTTATTTATTTTACTATTAAAGTATTGAGATTACGTTGTTGTAAGCATATATGGGGCGATTGCGTTTTGTCTTGCTTTGTACTAGAACGTTTTCTTTTTACTGATAATTCTGTTTAATCTCAACACGAATTTTATTGTAATATTAAATACATTATATTAGGAGTGGTGCAGGTAACAAACGTAATAATGGAAATCATATTATATTTTTTTATGATTTTTAAGTTTGCAATAAACATATTATAAATAGTTTTCATATTACATTTTAGAATTTGTAAAGGACCCGACTGGAAACCGGGAATCTTTGTACAATTCGTAAGGGAAGGTGGCATAGCCCGGGAAGCTGGATTGAGGCCGGGGGATCAAATCTTATCGTGCAATGGCCATGACTTCTCAAATGTATCTTTTAATGAGGTAATTCTTTATAATAACTATGTAGTAGACTACATACAAGTATAGATACTTATAATAAAATCGTCTAATTTTCCATGATGGAAGATATAGCTTCCACACATGGAAGTCTTCCATGATAGGAAATATATCAGAAACAACGATTATTAAAGGTATTTATCAATGAAATAGTGCTTCTATCCAATAAAATCAATAATTTTTAAAACTTTTGTATGTCTGTGTTTGTTCAAGCTAATCTCAAACGGCTTAACCAATTTAAATGCAATTATCTCTATTCGATTCTGGACATCTTCCCTTAATAATCCTAAATACAGATTACAGCAGTATTTAGGCGCATATATAAAATTCTATACAACTATTCTGTTTCCAGGGAGGCGACTCTTATACATTTTGTACAGATATTAACATTTGTTTTATTCCAGGCCATATCAGCAATGAAGGCTAGTGGGAGGCTCGAGCTCATTGTCCGGGAAGGCGCGGGGCTGGAGCTGGTGTCGCCCGAGAGCTCCGGCTACAACAGCTCGGCGTCGTCGGCGGCGGGCGAGCGCAGCCCGCGCCGCGCGCCGGCGCCGCCCGCGCCGCCCG
>DWAN01001002.1:0-19646 GCA_018230445.1 Heliconius hewitsoni
GCGGGTTCGAGTCCCGCTACGTTCAAATTTTTATACGTTTTCTAAATAAGCATTTATCTTTCCTAAGTGTGGATTAACACTTTAAAAAATGTTTAAAAAAACATATTCTGTTTTACGCGGGATACCGCATGTAGCAGGGTAGACAAAGGGAGCCTAGTTTTAGGACTAGTGTAGTGATTAAATATTTCAATCCCTCAAATGGGAATCTAACCCACAATCTTTTACGCTTATAGTCACTAGATTAAGCCACTGCGCCACGACTGGCCTCATAACAGTAGATTAGTATAAATAAAGCATACAATATTCACTGTATCACAAGCTTACCAAGAAAATGTTTCCCTTCCTTTGTTCAGTAAGATACAGTCGCGTTCACACACGAATGCGCTCAGTTTTAATCCAGCGTGGATTTTTCTTTGGCAAAGGAATACTTGGGAAGGTTAAGGGAAGTGTAGGTTCTACATATACCTATAGTATGTATATAGAAAACGTATGTTACTAAATGTAATACCTAGACAGAGTCCAAGTTCTGGCAAATGAGCTTTTGAAATATCTATGTTAAGTAATACCTACATTTACATATATGTCGGGATGTTGGTTTGTTTGTTTTTGACGACCTTTCTAAGTAAAGTTACATTTAAAATGTTTTTACATTTCAATGTTATTAAGAATTTTTGGTTTAATATAAGATATATAATTTGAGAGAGTATTTAATTTTAAATTTTTGGAATAAATAGAGTTTACTTATGTTACATGCAAATTTTAGGTAGTTACATATCGCATTGAATAAAATTATTGCTAAGTTAGTTCTTTATAATGCTTAATCAGGTCTATAGACACATGTATTTTATGATAGGTAGTACTTCAATTTATATTTTTATTTGGAGTTCTATAGAAATATATGTATTTTGTGGCAATAGACTTCAATTTCCATTATAATATTGGATTTTTGATGGTTTAAATTATCATGGATGGTATATGGATACAATGGATGGATACAAGAGAACTCGGAGTAAAGTTATTTAAACAAGAACTGGCCGTGATCTTTCGATCAAAGACATGAGATAAGTATATGTACTATTATAATAAAGCAAGCAATATTCAAGCAAGCCTTCTGTAGTAGGTTATGAAAAGAGAACTCTTCTATTATTCAAAAATCCATTCTTCACTTGTCACCTATATTTGAGACACTGCAAATTATGTGGCGGTACTTAACGCGGTACTTAACGCTTCTTATTAGGGTAGGGAAATAAAAATAATAACCTTACCTGACTCCAAAAAACTCCAGGCAAACACCATATCAATGTAAAATATATAATATATAAACTTTATAATAATAAGAATCTGTCATCTCAACTAAATCGTTCTTTAAAGGAATCTCTGAGATTGTTCCTACATCTCAAGAGTAACAAGGAATTAAAAAGAAGTAGTTGTAATAGTATCAACAATACCTTATAGGAACTAAGTTTCTAAGAAACTTGATAAAGCTTTTTTGATTTTTATTATTTATTTATAGATCATTACAGCCCCTGTTACTGAAGTGTATGATTTTTTATCCAGTATCATAGGTGTAATGTAGTTAGATTGAAAATATAGTCGTCGAACCCGTCTTTGTTGGTTTAAAAATAAGCATTGAAGGAGAACTTTTTTAGTTATTTCTAACATTTTAAACAATTTATTTTGTCAAAACACCAAGAGTTTTTAATTTATATATATTTTTTTAAATAACTTGTTTTATTAAATGAATAAAAAGATTTTAACGGTTTCTAAGAGGTGCGGATTCAACTCCGTTACTTTGAAAATGTTAATATTCGTCTGTAAAACATTGTGCAGGGTTAAAAAAGCAAAAACAATAAAAACTATATTTTGGTGTGACTATTTAAAGTAAAACTGTAATTAAATTATATAAAAAAAAACTAATAAGACAATCCATTTTGAAAATAAAAAAAAACAGTCCAACAAGACCTACCTTATCTTTTACCCCCATTACCGTTAAATAAAAAAAAAACCTCACTAAATATAAAACTCAAGAAAATTTTCCACTCAAGAAAATTTCAACCAAGAACCTTTAATGACTGAACTATAATAAGTTATTAGAACTAAAAATACAGCATCCTTCGCTCAGTACCGTCGCGTTCAGATCAAAGACGTGGCCCCGACGGCTCTTTTATGTTCGCCGCCGTCGGCATATCACTTTGAAGTCTATTGGGACATACTGTCTCGTTTTTGTAACATAATTATTTATGATAATAATAATTATGATATTAACGTTTCTTAATATGTGTTATAATAAATTCTATTTTTAAGTGTAAATCACAGTACTTTAGTTAGTATTTGCAAATTTTTTTTTTATTTTTTTGTTTGTGGCTCGTTTTGAATTGTTAATTTTGGGAAGTTGAAGCAAGTGTCAAATAAATTAAATACTTTTTGTATAATTGATTTTAATTAGTTTGAGATATTCTTATTGTTGTATAATTAGTTTATGTAAAGTGATTCTTAATTGGTTTCGTTGTTTTGAACAATAATTTACTTAATTAATGTAAAATATTCTACGATAACGATTAAAATAGGTAAAGGATTTGTAAAGAATTCGTTTGATAATTGTATATAAACAATTGCTACAATGGTTGTGCCACTTTGTTTAACTAGAAAAATAAAGAACTAAAAGTCAAATAGATAAAATTTTGACAAATCCTCTAAATTGCGAGAATACATAAAATCATATTAGTGGTTTAATCTTCACTTGGGCATTCATCCCTAGTAATTCATTATTCTTATTTCCTGCTCCGATATTAAGACTAAGTACGGATTAAGATTAAGATTCAGTTCCGCCAAAGTTGTAAACGGTGAATATTAACGTTACTTTTCCTCTACCTAACCTAGTATATGTATAAATGAAATAGCTTTATCCATATATTTTAAATATTGATAATATTTATTCTAATAAGAAACTAGTGGAAACAGAGTATTTATAAAAGTGCTATAATAATAATATAGTATTATGATTATAGTAGAAATATTTTTATATAGTATGCACAATTTGTTTCCAGATATTTTTATCTCTATATTAGTTTTTTAGTGCTTATGCAACTGAAAACAACAAAGAATACGAAACAACATCTTATAGAACATATTATAACAACTCGATTATAAGTGACAATGTCTTATTATAGCATAAAATATTTCAAAGAAAGTACACAATCTATACAAAATATTTCTGTTAGTTCTAAATATAGCTAAGTTGAAAACATTGAACCCTTCCAATGACCCAGTTTTTAGTACCAGGGCAGCAGAACTGGGGTGAAAGTTAAGACTGGTCAAGGTGAAGGCGACGGGCATTAACGTCTAAGAACTCCGTCTTAAGATTTGTACGTAGATGAAAAGTCTTGGTAATATTGTAATTAATTGTATTTTTTATTTTTTTCGCTTTACTCTGAATCCCATATGTAACAGGAGGACGGGTAAGTAGTGGGAGTGTAGTGTTAAGACACTCCGTTCCCCACTGTACACCGAATTTTCCAGTCATTGTGTGTTGTTTGGCGGCACTCAATGCTGCGTTTTTGTCTTGTTAACTAAATATAAAAAAAAGAATTAATAGAAACGAGAAAATGAAAACAATTCATTCTATTCAGTGGAAATCGAACACACGACCGTACATACAATAACATAACTTCGCGCTGCACCATGATTTAATTTTCTTTCTTTTTTAAAATCGGAGATGACAGAGTAAGTTACCCCATTCCATTACATGAGCTCCCCGACGACACACTTTCTCTAATTAGCAATTACTAAATAGTTTGCTCTCCCAATGGGATTCAAACTCGTAACCGTCGCATGTAGGCAGATATTGCTGTTCAACGCTAAGAAATTTTATTGCTTTGAAAATAATTTATAAGGTTATTGATGTAACTAAATATTTATTTCTCTTCCAATAAATTTTTTTCAAAAATAAAAACTAAAATTATTAACAATTTAAATTAAATTGCTAAATAAATATAAGTATATTACTTAATTAACTATAAAAATTCTACTACTACTATAACACACTGATATTGTACATAGTGGTTAAAACATCCAGCCAAAGTATCAACACCCGTTCAACGCAGTATACAAAGTTGGCTAAGTAATAAGATAATGAAGAACAGCGGGGTCGGGATACGAATTAAAACGGGCGCAATGTGCGTTACAGTGGCAAGGGCAGTTGTGATATAATATTTGAAAAAATCTCACAATATATCCGGTATTTCGAGGATGATTTGAGAAAAAATAATTATATGTGACTGTGTTTTCCACGTTTTGTTCGTTCGGCTATATTGTTGAGGCCATTGTAGCGCAGTGGCCCATCATGATTGGAACCTAGACGAATGTGGTTTCGATTCCCATTGAATGATTTTCATTTCTTCGGTCCGGCAACAAAACAAAACCGCCTCTCAACGAGCTACGATACGAAAATTGGGCTATAAATGGTACTCCGTTCACTTTATAACCCGTAAAACGAAACGAAAAACTATTGAAAGTAAATACAAATATAAAAACAAATCTCATCTTCACTAACCAAGCCAGAGAAAAATAAATACTTTTCCACAGAGACCCGTTCCATAGTTGCGCTCATTTAATTCCTTGTTTATTTAATGAGTGAATCTGAAAGACGACCTCGTTATGACGTCACTTCCTTAGAGCGAGACAGCACTACTTCAAGATATAATATTCAATAGTTGCGAAAGAGACGCACTAACAGCTGATTCTGAATGAATGAACTTTCTTAAGAGTCTCGATGTGACATCATAAGTTTCATATTATAATGTGAAAGCAAAAGCTGTTTAAATTTTGTTTATAAATTAGTTTTGTTTTATAAAACAAAGCTTACTATTACTTGAGGCGAGGTAAGAGTAATAGTTTCAGCAACGCGGCGCAGGTTTGGTTCCCACTCAGAGTAATTAATTATTTAAAATGTTTGTTCTGGTAACAAAATAAAAACAAAACAACTAAACGTAATCACCTTGAAAGTTACTTGAAAAGTACCCAAAGTGTTTTCGCACTAGGTTTCCTCTGCCTATACTGCTATTAAATCGGCATACATCGTGAACAGTACCTTCTTCATTTTTCTTTTATTTTTCCAAAATTAGTCATAACTTTATAAGGCAATTCTTATTTAAGGGTAAATAAATATCGTTTAAAATAAAAAAAGTAAAACTTTTTTTTTATTCAGTTAATTGATATTATGTTAAGATCATTAAATATATTTGCTGCATTTCGTTATTTGAATTAAAATAATATTCCTTTATATTTTATTCCAATAATAATCAAATAATATACATGAGAGTTTATCTTAGCCTCTATTTGGTTCTATTTGGATATCTATAAAAAGATAGCGACGTTTGGTTCCGTCATGTCTCGAATTCAGGAGAAAAATGGAGAACGGAGTGTCATGTCACTAGGTTCTTTACTAAAAAGTAAAAAAAAATAACCACTTAATACTACTATTTATGAGCAGGTAAATAAGAGGATTAAGTAAGTAGTCATACTATATATAATAAGAAAACATGTAAGTATTTTCTGTTAAATTTATGTTGATTTCGTTACCAAAGTAAACCCATTTCAGGATTTCTTTTTAGCTTTCGCGAAAATGATGCCGTATTTATAGTCGATGACTGTGAAAATTATACACTGTATGTGCAATATATTTTGATGTCAATTTTATACTGGTACTCTAGTCAAATAGGTAAGAAAAAAGTATTTATTAATATATTAAAAATACACTAAATTGGAAATTTAACTAAATATTCTAATAAGTATAGAGCAAGAAAATGAAAATCACAAATAGGTTAAGAATAAGCCCTTGCGCGAAAATCAAACCTAGAACCTTGGGGTTTTAAGTAAAATATTTATATTTCTAAGTGAAATATTTATATTCAAAAATCATCCTAATTCTAATATTGATCCAAGTAAAAACGATCATCCCACCCTCTATAGATACGGCACCAGCGTTTTTCATTAGGCTACGATCACATTAGACGGACAGACGGCAGGATTATTGGATCCGACGGACCAAGACTTCGATCGGGTGCCTTTTTTTCCCTTTTCCCGTTACCACCCTCCCCCCGCTGTCTGGAAAGCCTCTTTCCTCTTATTTATTGCTTATACGAGCCAGAATTGGATATTTGTGGAAGCTTGAGTTGTTTGTTAAGGGAAATATTACGTTTATACCAAGTTCTTGTCTAATTTGAAAAGGAAAATGCCTTTTGAATGTTTATCTTGTTAGATGTGTGTGTATTTTGAGTTTTCAGATATGAAATACGAGAAAAACATCGAATATAACCAAGTAATCTATATTTATAAATATTAGCAATTAGTAATTTAGGTAAAACAGCCCGAAACAGATTTTTTTTAATTTGGTCCCACAAAAATTGTTATTAAAAAATTTGCATACAAATTTTAATTAATACGTATCTAGAAGTTGGTATATTATATTAAAAGTAATAATGTATACAGTAATTACAGTACATTTCAAGACTTTCTCGTTATCTTTGTTTATAATTTTGTCTAAAAATTTTTATTAAAATCGTCTGCGCCCCATGTTAGCACTAATTACGTGTGTCGTACTCGAGCCGAGACTCATTTATGAATCCACAGACATTATAAGGGCTTGTCTCATTAGTGGTAGTGCATGAAAGGGTGAAAAAAACTGGAAAAAAGTGGAAAAAACCCCAACGCGTCGTCAAGTGAGATTTTGTCGACGTAACCCTAATTAAAAGATTTTTTGGCCGCAACCTCGTATAATAGATGTTTTTCACTTTAATATAATATATTTTTTAAGATGTCTCTACAATTTTTTTGTCAGTGGGGGCGAGAAGTTTTAATTTGAAATTTATTAAAAAAGCGTAATTAAATTTGTACACAATGTTAAATCACTAAATGGAAAGAAAACGGAAAACGCGGTCACTAAGTTCTGTTGTATTTACTTTCAAATTAAATAAGAAAATAAATATACAAGTGTAAGTGTATAAATCATTCTAATAAGAAATAAAAGTAAGACATATTTTTAAAATCCGTAATAATATTAATGAGATGCAATCTTATTAGAACGAATATTTCTATATAATATAATAGAAACTTTCATTTTTTCAAATTTCAAAAAAGTATAGCGTTGCCTCCATTTTGGATACTAACACGCTTAGGTCTTTAATAACTGGCAGCTATAACGCTAAAAAGCGCAATACAACTATAAAGAATAATGACATTCTTCCTGTTGAAAATATTCCAACGCCACAAAAAATCATTTTAGTAGACTTGCAGCTAATTTAAAACTCACGAAATACATTACACGCAACGGGAATTTCCCCAAAAAACTTATCTGCGGAAAGCCACCGTACAATCCATCATCATTATGCCAAAACTCTCTTGCCGAAATTCAATAAAAAAACTTTCTTGCACCCCCATCTAGCGGCGGCGGTCGGAACCTGGACTTCACCCTGCGAGGGGACCACCCCACGTTGTATCCCTTTTTTCTTCCCTCCACACCCTTATCCATACCTGGGCTTTCTTTATCCGGTCTGAACTTTTTCCTTCCACCCGTCCCTTTCGCTCCCGCTCTTATCAGCCATCGGATTATGACAGCCGATGCTCTGGCTCGCTCTGGCGCAAAGAAAAAAATCTGCTTATAAAAATGAGAGCGTTAGGGGTAGCTCCATTGGACGTATTGTGGGGCAATGTTTCATATGCGGAGGGGTGTTTTTTGTACACGCGTTCGGATTGAAAAAAAAATGCACCCTCAGCCGAACTTTCTTTTAGGTACCTACAGATATATTCGTTTCGTTTCCAATTTCGATAACAATGCTTATTTTTTTTTGGGTGGCATTTTCTTTTGTTCGCTTTTCTCAAAATAATTGTGAAAGCTCCGGGTCTAATTTATTTTGGGTTTCAATAATTTCAAAGGTCCTATATCTGACCGGCGGTAATATCCTTGTGTGTGCTGAGATGCTCACTCGCTTGGATGCAGAAAGGAATTTTTCGTCATTATGAAAATTTTCTATGAAAAATTTAATTTCTTCTTTTTATTTGCTCGCTTTATGTCAAGAGAAGACTTCTCATGTTTGCTTGTGACTCTTTTCATCGTCTCTCAACCGACTCATATATATAGAGTCTGTTTGTGTTTAATTAAATAAGCACGGTTGTTACTAAATAAATGAATACTGATATAAAAGTTATTTTAGGAATTAGTTTTTGTTAACAACTCACTAATAATTACCAAAGTAGCAAAATTTTAGTAAATATAAGCGAGATGGTATTAAAAACAGAACAGTAACAGACTTCAAAAAACTATACCTATAACTATACAAAAATCAAAAAACAAGAAAATAATATAAAGTAACAATTAATAAAATTATTGATACTTTTCCTGTTTACTACTTAAATGTGTAATTTTTTGTTAATGTTTGTTGGTACCCATCTGGATATTGTTATATAAGATTTAGAATTTCTTTCTTTCTTGGCACCGATTGTAAATTTTTTTTTTAAATAATAAATTGAAAACAAAAGTATTTGACTCAAGGTTCGATATTCTCTGAGCCTTATAAGTGATACAGTTTGAAAAAAATATAGAAATAATTGTACTGTATTACAAACAAGTAACTTGCTCGCGGCTTTGCCACTTGAACTACACAATTTTCACTAATCTGAATAACTTTCTCTAACTCTTTTTATGATAATTTAAAAGACTTGTCTATGTCTTAGCCAATTTAATTATACCATTATTTTGTACCAATTTTGTAGAATAAAATACTTGATATTACGTTTACATTACATTACGTTTTTATTTATAATCTGATTTAAGTAAATAAAATATTAGATGTTAATTTTGCTTAAATAAAATACTGCATTTAAATCTGTTAAGCCGTTGACGAGAGTAGCGCGCAAAAATGTTTTAAAAATCATTGAGTTTCTCAAACAGTTACAATTTTAATATGTATGGATAACATGAAATAGAAATTTTAACACACAGACAAAAATGAAGAAGAAGTCGTCATGGTGAAAACTTTGAAACCATGGCAATCTTTGCGCATATCCTTGGGCCTTGGTCCTGTTCAAAAGTGATTAGTATTATATAATAATTGTATATTATATTAAGTTTTTTAGTATACTAATAACTAGAGATGTAAAGTAAATAGATCTCATTTGCATGTGAAGTTTTTTAAGGTTTCTCATTGTATTAAGCTTATTGACCAATTACTTAGTCGATTATATACTATTGTAGCTTCTAATTCATTTTACATTTGTTTTTACCGTAAAATGAACCATCACCACTACAATTGGTCAAGAAATATTCTTGTCATAACTTCAACTTTGGAATAAAGAAATCTAGACTTAGGATTTTATTAGTTGAGCGAGGCATTATTCGAATTCTCACTTATATAATATAAATTACATTTTTATAGTTCACATTCTTCCAATAACCAACGTGTTCATTATATAAGCTCTAACTCCTTAGAAGTCACTTGCAACATTATTTTTATCATAACTCATTATTCGAACATAATGTTCAGACACTCCGTTCTCCATTTTTACTCTTGTTTTGAAATTGTACCATTACTACTAAAAAAATATCATTTTTCAGTCACAGAGTGAAAATGTTTTTACTCTTGTAATTTTGTTTTTGCGAATGAATCTCGAAAACTTTCTTAATTAATTTTTAAATTAATTTGTAATACAAGTCCTAGGGCTTACTTTTGTAATTTATTTAGGCCCCCTCTTAGCTAGGAGTAAGAGCCTAAAGCTAAGCACGGCGTTGAGTTCTTCCACTCAACACGCAATGCCTCCAGAATTCGGCAAAAACTGGGGAACGAAGTGTCTTAACACTCGGTTCCTTCTGCCTACCCTGCTGTGTGCGGGATACAGCGTGAAGCTGAAAGAAAAAAAAGAGCCTAAAGGAGGTAATATGCACTCCAAGGGCTAAGCCAGAACTATTTTACAAGTTCTCAGGCGCTATATCTAAGAGATATGATGGATTGTTGATTCATGACAATCCATTTTTTTAGATGTGATCATGTATTTTTGAAATCTATTTATATTGTCATTTTCTATATTACCAAACTAATATCAAAACCACCAAACTTTCCTACTTTTTGTTATCATTTGATTACAATAATAATTGTAATAACTTATTTTAATTTTATATATTATAAACATAATAGAATTACATTGACCATGAGGCCGTCATGGCGCACCGGCTAACCGATCGTTATTTGTGAGTTAAATTTTCACTTAAGAGAATTAATTGTTTTCATTTCCTCGCTCTGGTAATAAGACAAAGTTCGGTGTTGAATTCCACCACTCAACCCACGAAGACTCAAAAAATGGGCGGGGGACGAAATGTGTTAATACGAGGTTCCCTCTGCCTACAATGCTATGAGCAGGGTACCCCATAAAGCTAATAAGATACATAAAAGACAAATCAAAATTAAAATAAAAACTGAATGTAATGCAAACAATCATAAAGCAAAATCAATACCCATCTATTGAATTGTACAAACCTATTAAGGGTTGTACAACATGCGTTTCTATTTACCACTAATTTAAAATCGAATAACCCCAATCGAGTAACAATAGATAATCGGTACATAATAATCCACTTGATCGATCCGAATACGCCCCTAACGATCCTTTGTATCGATATTGAGAGGCACAATGGAATGCATTTCTGTATTGACTTACACTTGCTGTTTTGTTGTTACGAATGTTGACACGTCTAATATGATTGTATCGATTTATTGTGACATGTATATATAATTGATAGGTATAGGTTTTTTTTATTTGAAATATTATAAAAGTATTTATTTTCACCACAAAAAATACATGTGGAATTGGAAACTCATAAGTACATATATTTTTTTAATAAATTGTACATTAGTATGCCTATTGTATACTTTATAGGACAAGTAGGTAAAAATTGAAATAAACGTGTAAAATAAAAAATAAGAATAGTTTTTATAAAAAAATATTCGTGAATCATTAATTCTATATATTTTTTCTATGTAAAATGTTCATTAGGGTTTTTTATGTAAATTAATAAGAATGGTATTTCTTATAACTTCATGTTATAGAAAATGGAATAAAAATACTAATTAAATAGTACAACAAAAAAATAAATGAGCTAACTAATCATGCAAGAATTAATATAATTAAAAACGCTTTGAAGTTAAATGTCATTTAAACACATGTCACAATACAATTACATAAATAGTAGGTTTTTTGCTACCATTTTAGATCCTAGTAATTTTTCTTGGTTTTTTCTTCTGTATGATGATTGTCGTACAGACTATTTCCATTTCTATCTGAACGATTTACACAGAAAATTAAAAATAATTGAATCGTTTGAATATTGAAGATTAATTAAAGTATAAAAAATACTTAGCTGAATAAAGACTAGACACGTAGTTTCCAAATTTGATCCAGCTTATACTTTATACTGGCATTAAATTAATTAATCCTTATTATAAAACCATAGATCAGATTAACATAAAAAAATCTGGTTCAAATTTTTTTAAGAATTAAATTCAAAATATTTAGTTATAAAAAACTCAAATGAAACTATAACTGAATCCACGTCAGTAGAAAACGAGGCGATCGTATATTATGCACTAACAAAAAATCCCAAGCTACCACTTAAGCAGTACTTCATGAAATGTGCTAATTAATATATTTATTGGTCGATAAAATTTTATACACTCCCGAAAACCGGTAATCAAGAATCAATTAATCGTGGGAAGATGATACCTTGCATAAATGCATATCAAACTGCATTTGCATACATCCAGTAAGAAACTCAAAAACTGTCGTTCTATCAATGTAACGAACACGCTTTTATTAAGCAATAGTTAATAACAAAACCTTCTTAAATTTCATTTCCTTATAAATATTTATTCTTTAAATAACATGCAAAACGCTATAATTATGGGCCAAACCAAGAAATGGGTTAACTGTTTTGCATACGGACGTCAGGGGAGAGCGGGCCATAATGGACCCAATGGCAAGGGTTGTGGATTGAAAATCGTGATTTTGTATATGTAATTTTTTAAATTCTAATTTGCAAATTTCACACCTTGAGCATGGGGCTGCGACAGGTTTTTCAAGACGATTGCTTTAAAAAATAAAGAACTGTCGCCGTATGACGCTTTTTTGTGCGTACAGTAATAATTTAATACAATATATGCACGTTGCGTTCCTCGTTACATAATTAGCGAGCAGATGCCCGATGGAAGTTATTTTGCGTCTAGTTTTGTGGGAAGCGGTGTTCATTTGCATATTGTAATCTATTAATTTCTAATGCAATTTTTTAAACGTCTTTATAGTGCGTGTGCATAATTAGATCGTTTTGTTAACCTTGTAACGGGTGGTGATCTTAGAAATGAATTTTTTTTAATTTTTTAAAGTGTTGCTTTGTACTAATAATAGAACAGTATTTGTCATGGACTAAAATCGTTCTGACCACTAAGAGAACGTAAGATTTAGTGCTTGGACAGTTTCCAATAAGCTTGGGTTCGAGTCCCGATACGTTCAAATTTGTACAATATAAAAAGGACAATTAATTTTGTTATAATTTTAATTGTCCTATTATTTTTTCATTTACCTTCTTTAATTAGAATTTAATTAATTGCTGGCTTCGGTTGATCTTAATTGAAGGCTAAATATTACAAAAGTTGTTAAATGCCTGATATACCATACAATATAATATTTATAATTTTTGCCTTTTTAATAAAACCTCAGAAAATAATCGAGATTGTATTTATTTTTATTATTATCCTTTATAAATTTTATATTTATTAAGAATACATATAGATAATATAAATATTTATAAAAAATACCTGAAATGATTTCATCCAGCTCGGCAAACTAAGCTCACAATACCTTGCGATAGCACTAAAATGTAGGTATTAAGGATTTTACCAGTACAAGTAACACCTTTTTTATTTTTTTATATTTTGAAGTAGGTATGTCTAATATTTCATTTATATATTTAATTAATTTTAACTAGTTATATAAATAATAAAATCATTAATAAGACGCCTGTCAAAATGTATTACCTAATTAACTAATATAAAAAAAATATTTTGGCAGGTGATGTTGCTATAAATAAAAATTTAAAAAATAAACTATTATTTTCATACACGTACCTATAGGTAATTTACACTCACCTGGTCGCTTTTGACTCTACAGTCAAAACGAACTAAAAATATTCAAATCACTTGAACAAACATTTTAGAAATATAACACAATTTTTTATAAAAAAATGTCGCAAAAACTGGAACAGCTGCGTTCCAATTCTAATATTAATGATAACGTATTATTCATAGGCCGGTTGGATGAAAAAAAAAATAAAGGGCACAGATAATTATGCATGTCCTACCTAACATTATGAGCGTATTTGAGACAAAAAATCGTATTCGTGAATGGAGGGTTTTTTTAGTCTTTTTACAGACGCTCTCAAGGATATCAGTTACAGTGGTTACATATTTAAATGCAAGGGTGTTATTGTTTACTGCCATAGAAAAGAGTTCGTTATTATATAAATGATAATATCTAATGGTAAAAGGAAGAGCTTTTAGTTTCGTAAGCTTAATGTGATGTTTTATTTATAATTTATGCACATTTAAAATGCAGAATTATAGTTTATACCTGGCTTTTTATATTTAGTTTTACGCATGTCCGGGAATTAAAAGTTAGTTAGGAGGACTAAATGTTTTGTCCTCTGAGTACTACAACTGAAACACAAAGACACGTCTTGTTTTATTGTTGTATTAATATTACATAGAATGTAAATATATTAACTAAATATTGTAATTCATACTTCAGTTAATATAATTCATTCAATTTGTCTTCAATAGAAAATGATAGAAAAATCTGAAATAATTATATTACTGTAACAAAAGATTTTTTTATTACTGCAAAGCATATGTTCTTCCGTTCCATATCCGTTCATTTGGATGTAACTAAATGATAACATATTCTTTGCAGTGATATAGTTTAAATCAGCTTCACGCTGTATCCCGCACACAGCAGTGTTATGGATATCCGTTCCTCATTTTCCGCGGAATTCTGGAAGCATTGCGCGTTGAGTGGCGGAACTCAACGTCACGCTTTATCTTGACACTACAGCTAAACAATGGAAATTTAAATTTAAATAAATATTTCGTGTCCTCGAGTGCGGATCGAACCCACAACTAGTCACGTTTACAGTCACGCTTTGTGCCTCTGTGCCATGATTGGCCTCTCAATGTGGAAACATTAACAAAAAAATGCCTTCAAGAGACTAACTACTAATATTTTAAAAATTGTAGAGTCAAATTTCTTATAGAGTTAAAGTTAGTGCTGCTAAATTTGATGGGATTATCTCTAATGGACATTCAAAAGAAAAGTTTTTATGTATAATGTATGATAAAATATCTAAGTAAATCATTTCGTAAAATAGTAAAATTTTAGCAGAACGGACATTAATGACAAAACTATAATGTACCTATAATAAAAGTTTATTTTACGCGGCTGTGACTGTTCCGTGCATAAAATGAAAATAATACTAAATAATAATCAAAATTTATAATTTAAATTGTGTGAATAACACTTAAAAATATCGTAATAGGTCATATATATTTTTTACGTCTAGTAAAATTTATTACTTAAAGGCAAATATGTAGCGTGCTACACTCGATACCATCTCCACCGTCCCATGCAATTTACATAGGTTTTTATAAAGTAATAATAAAATATATATGTATTGTTGTTGTAAGAAAATTATTTTATTTTCTTCGTATCGCTTGTTTTATGAGTTCGAGGGTTTCTTATTCAAAGTTCACATATTTTATTACTCAACGAGGTGAAACATCGTAATTGTAATGTAAAGAAGTTGAACTTTTTGTCTGCAAGGGATGCCTAGTTCAAGTTTTAATCAAATCAAATGAAAATCTTGAAAGTGAAATTAAACATATTTTGACTGTCACATTTTTGTTAGGATATAACCTGTAGCCCAAAAAAAATTATAAGTACAGAAACTTGGGTCAGGAAAAATTTGATAATTAATAAATTTAGAAATTACTTAATTATTATTTTACGTCAAAAATCATACATAAATTCTAAATTCTGCTTAGCAAACAAAGTAGAGGAAGAACTAAAATTAAACAACAGTAATTTCAATATCGCCTTTCATTAAAATTAACCCTTGCACCGGCGACGTGTGTACCTATTTGCATACGTGAAGTTTTTCTTCGTTCGAAACAATAATATTTTTTTCTTCACTTTGTTCAAGAGTTGTTTTGTGCACACAATACAGATTATAACAGTTGAAATGTTAATAAGTTTTTTACTTGAACTTTTAAATGTTTTAAGCAGATGTACGATATGTTGTGTTATTGCACCAAAAATATATGAAATAAATCACTGGTAACTATTGTATGTAACAATTTACAGGATTAAATACCCTAAGGTTGTACGGGGATATGATTAAAAATAGCTAATAGTGTTATTGGATTTCATAGTTATAGGTTTAAATTTGTAAAAAATGTGAGGTTTATAAAGACAATATAAGTAAATATAGTTTTAGGGTACCTATTAGAAAATAATGTTTTAATTCTGGAAAAAAATATTCGACAATAAAGAGTTTAAGTTAATTTATACTGGGATAATGAAATTAAAATTTATACTTTACACTTTATTTAGCACTGAGCGTATAGTTAACATAAGATGAACCTAATAATACGTTCATACAGAGCTTTATAGATGTGGGTTCCTTAAAAAATAAAACAAAATAATAAGACAGAATGAACGATTTGCAAGCATCAGTACAGGTTTCCTTTGAAAAGATCACTCCCTTCGTTTAAGCGGATGAATATTTATATTAAGGTCGTCTCCAAATTGTCCTTTACAAAAACAGGAATTCATTAAAAAAATATTATAATAGTGCTTCGTAAAGAGTTGTCGCATTAAGTGGTGAGATTTTATTTGAATAAGACGTGCCTGTGAACTAATTTAGTTTTGATTGATCTGGAATTTCTGTATAGCAAAAGAGATTGATTGGCTTTCCGGTGATATTTTGAGACCTAGGACCATTTGGGCTGATCATTTACAGATTTGCTTTTTTACGTGAGTGTTCATTTATGTAAGCAAGCTTAAGCTTGCTTACATAGTTCTTAAGAACTTGTAATTTTGAAACTGACAGTGTTTAAGGGCCAACCCCTGTTATTTTAAGGGGCAATGCTTTAGCACTAAAGTATTTAAGGAAAGTGCAAATGTACCGCTAGTATAATCAGTTAATCTCAAATATTAATTTATCTAAGTAAGCGTGATCACTTCGTTCTCTTCTTTCCGATGTGATTATCAATGTTTTTTATTTTATTATCTACCTTTTAATGTTTCATATCTTTACATAATATGAAATGGAGACGTCTCGCCGACGTGTGAAGACGTGACTTTACAAATTACTCAAGGTTTTATGTAATAAATTTTCAATAGACATCACGTAAAACACGATCATTTTTATAGTAAGAGTACAAGCGCCAAAGTTGCGAGTTAATTAAATTAAATAATAAAAAAAACTTGAATTTAGGTAGTGTTTATGTAGTGATCGCCGGTACATGATGATATAAATCTTAATTTGTATTATTTAATATTTATAAAAATAATTATATTTATTTAATGCAAAGAAACTTATTGTTAAGATATTAATTAATTTAAAATATATTATTCCTAATATTTGTTATAATATAATCTCATAAAAATAAATTGATAGATTTTTTCTGTCAATTTCATTATGCGACAAACAAGTAAGTTAAGTATGTATTTAAAAAGACAGTTTAGTGTGCTTGGTGTTTAATATGTTCATTTTTTAAACCTAATGTTGAGGCGCTCCGTTCTCTAGTTTCCGACACACGCTTATGCATCTGTACCACAACGGCCTCTCACATACAAATAATATATTTTGTAATATTATTTATTTCAAATATTTGGTATATTACAGAAATATCACCAACCATTTTATCCCACGCGCACAGTTAAAAGTAAGCTGTACATAGCCCCCATATAATCGGAGGTATTTTTAGTAAACACGTGGGGAGAGGGCGAATACGTAGAGGAGGGAGAGGTAATGGCCGCCGAATGTCGCGATTCCCCGTTCCCTTGAATTACTCGGTATTAGCGAATGTTAGAAATATTGTATTAGTACCTACAATTCTACAGATTTGTTCGAGTTCGTGTTTGTAAGAAGTTTAGAATAGATATCTTTTAAATTTTTATGATGTCTGATGTCAGTTTAATATTTAGTAGATATAATTTTTTTTGTAAAAGTTTTAGTTGAAAATATATTTTTTGGGTGTAGTAGTCAATTATTTAATAAATAAATAAACTGTAAAGGGAGGCAAAACAATTTGGGTTTTATTTATTTATAAAAATATGTAATATACATTTATATTTGTCGCATAACTTTTTAGATCGTTATGGTGCAGAGACACAGGAAAATGGTACAGGTACTGTAATAGCGAAGATTTTCATTTTCTAGCTCTAGTAATCACGCCAAGCATGGCATTGATTGCCGCCACTCAAAACGCAATCTAAGCCTGTGGAATTTGTTGAAAGTGTTTTAATAAGGAACAAAGTAATTTAACACTAGGTTCCCAGCTTCCCTCTGCCTACCCTTCTAAGTGCGGGACAAACTGTTAAACTAGAAAGATATTTTTTCTATGTTAATGTTGTACTGCCTAAGATTTTTTAGATCTTTTTTAGATATACCTTTTTAAGATTTTTCTTGCCTAAAAACGGTACGTCAGCTTATTATTTTCTATCCCTTTAGAGAGTGTTGGGTGATGAAAATAGCATTCATCACACTTTGTTAATCCGTGTTTTCAATTTATATTTGCAAATATTTTAAGTGTTACATCAAAAACCACTATTTACAGTAGTCAACATTGATTGTAATGTATAATTTTTGTGCAAGGTAAAGATGAGCTACTAGATAAATATTCCTCAACAAATGCTCTTTACTTCTTAAAAAAATATTCTTCATAAAATCCAGTAACATAAGTAAAAAAAAACTTAGCTAAAAACAATAATAACGTACATTTAAAAAAATATTAATATGTGTATTTATTTAAATGCAATAACTAGTCCTATTTACTATTTAATATCTTATTCTAGGTAGTACGTAGAATATATTTTATTTCATATTTTTTTCTAAACGGCCATTATTTCCGCTGTTAGACATTTAAGGGTTAATTATTAAGTACTGGACACCTGCATAGTTTTGTTAACATTATCATGATATAACAAGAGCGTGTCTAACTGCATATTTTCCATATTTTTAAACTGTTATTCCACAGTTTTTCTTCTCTAAATAAGTTGAGTATTTACTATAGTTGTCTACTTAAATTCTATTTGTTTATTTAGGTCCAAACCAAGTATTTACTTACATCTGTTAAGTCGTTCATTTAATGTTAAATTTATGTGTGGAAGAAATTAGAGAGAGAGATTATATTTTAGTAAAATCTTCATTTATATTTATATATTTTCTACTAGCGATCCGCTCTCGAATTGCCCGCTTGAACTACACAATTTTTTATTTACTAACCTGGATTACTTTCGTGTTCTAATAACATTATTTTCATATTCACGTTGGGTATATAATGTATGCATTTAAAAATAAATATTGAGCCAATTCAATGAAACTGTTATTTTTCAGCAGTTTAGTCGAAAAAATACTTCACTTACATGACTTAACTTTTTTTTATTTATGAATCTAAGAAAAAATTCTTTGTTTAACGTGCTTTGTGCACACACCGATTTTAATGCAGTTTTTTTTTTGTTTTTTGACTAACTTCCTTCAACATTTAGCGTTTGTTTGCACGCTAATCTAAGAAATCTTTCTTAGATTTGCGTGCACAAAATGGTTTAAATTCTATTAAGTTTTTAAATATCAGAGACCGGTCTGTTACAATTTCATTATAAATATAGATATATATTTATTATTCTTTAGGCTTCATGTTTTTTCTCTCATACATGAAGTTAGGCGGAGAGTTTTAGTGTCAAAACATTCTATACTCCGATCTCATTGCATTGCTTTGTCTATCAGTACTACTAATTGATTTCTAGTTCCTTATCTCGGATTCAAATTAACTCTCAACCACGGTGATGGACGCGAGAAAATTGACAATAATTTAAATAAAATATTTCTTTCACCACTCTCGTAGACAAAGATGTAGGTTCCTAGCTACTTAGCTGGCTGGGTTTCGGCGCTCAAAAATCTCGAAAATTAAGAGAATAGGGTGAACAGTGTGTCTTAACACTAGGTTCCCTGCACGTATTCCGTTATCGGAGAAACGCGTGAAGCTGCCATTATTTAAAGATTGTGACAACTTATGCTAAGTATACAATAAATCTTGGGCGGCTTGGCAATTTCTTTTGGACCCCTGTACCCCTAATCTTGTTATTGATGGCCCCATGTGTGTCTGGAAGCACTCAGAGGGATGAGATAAGAAGCTTTGTTATTTCGATTGGAAGTTTACTGTACGTCAAGAGGAAAAACGAATAAAACCCTGGTGGATATGGCTACTAAATTATATCATACAATATATATATATATATATATATATATATATATATATATATATATATAT
>DWAN01001003.1:0-19645 GCA_018230445.1 Heliconius hewitsoni
AAAAAAAAAAAAAATAATAAAAAAATAAATAAATAAATAAATAATTTATTTAATAATGTGAATTTATTTAATAAATAATATTTAATTTAATGTGCGTTATAGATTATATTTATATGTATCTATGAAATATTTTGGTTAAATATTAAATTTAAATCAAGTAACTATATTTTAACAATTATTAATTTAATTTTATAATGTTTTTTGTCTTTAATGTTTAATAATGTTTTTAATAGACTAAAATGAATAGATAAAGTTTTTAAGTGTAGAGTATAGAAAAATATTATTAACGAATTATTAAATTGACTGAAATTTATAATTTATTTAACTATTTAACAAAATAAATATTACACAAAATATTAAAAAATTATAGGGCTTAATTAAAAAAATAATTACAATATTGTTTTGATTTAAAATCTGAAATTATTTGAAAGATTCGTCTTGAAGTAAAAAATATGTATATGTTTATGTTTAATGTTCTTTTTATTAATGTATGATCTTTTATTAAAAATAGCTTTTACAAATATTTTATTAGCCATAAACAAAAATTATTCTTCGCCAAAAATAATAAAAGAAGAAAAATAATTAAAATAGGTCATAGATGGTCGTAGATGCATTCTAGTTATAAAAAACTACTTTTAAATTGCATAAAGCAATTTCATTATGGTAGAAAGTTAATTAACGATCTTTGCCAACATTTGATTTAAGCACCTGAGATTTTACTTTTCAAAACTAATATTATCTAGTATCTGACGCAGAAGGTGTTTATTTAGATAAACATTTTCTTTGAAAGAAATAGGATTTTAATCGTAAATGTGGAGAATATGTTTCGTTGGCACCTGTAAATATAAAATATATGAAAGGATGAATAATTGGATCAAAGGCGGAAACTGGAGAACAATACTAATAGACTGAGATCTCAGGGCCCCCAGACGTACGTCATTTTTCGACGTTAATTTTAGCAAAGCCTATATTTTGAGGATTAGTAGCGTAATATATAATTTAGAATACTTTTAAATTGCATATAAATTGAAATTGGGGCCAAATTTCACCCTTTTACGACCGTAGTACTATTTATACATTGTCTATTGGTATAATGTATATAGAGAAAATATAAGAAAGTAAAATATAAACATATGACGAAATAAAGAAGCTTATCAAGACATTTTCAAATATTTTATATGATTCACCTGATTTTTGAACATTATTATAATATAATTTTACTTAACTCCCATATCTTACCTACATACATATGCTTATTAAATTTAAGTAATAGACACAGAGTATCGTCAAAACGACACTAAAGTTCTAAACTAACTGTCTCGATAACAATTAATGTAAGCAATAGGGTCGAATCCCGAGAAAAGGCCTAGTAACTTAACAGTTTTTTTACATCATTTTAATTAGTTTTTTAAAATTTATATTAATTATAATCGTGGCCCTTTGTTTGTTATTTTTCCTTTTTATTATTATTCAAATATTAAATATTATTTTAGGCATTAATTATTTATTTACAAAAACAGAAAATAATTAAATTTCTAATTTATATTGTTAATCCATGGGCAGTTTTGTATTGAGGGAAAGCAAAGAACGACGTAAAAACACCTTAAAATAAAAATTCAATTTGCATTCCAAAAATATTTAATAAGCTGCACAATTTTATGTCCATTTCAAGCCATTTGATGATATTCAGTTGTTGTGATATATTTATTTAGTTTTCGAACTCAAATGTGGTCCTGAGCAAAGAAAGTTGAAATTGGAGAGCGAAATGTATTAACACTATGTACTCTCCCTATCCTGCAAAAAAGCATAAATGTAAAACAAAATATTCTCCACCACCATTACAATACAACGATTTATGATACTTAGTCATTTATAGGCCAGTCATGGCGCAGGGGAAAAAAGTGTGACGTAAAACCGACTGGTTGTTGGTTCGATCCACACTCGAAGAGATGAAATATTTATTTAATTTTATATTTCATTTCTTCGCTCTGGTGTCGAGGCAAAGCGCGACGTTGAGTTCTGCCACAGCTCAACAAATGCCTCCAGAATTCGACAGAAAGTGGGGAACGCAGTGTATTTTCATTTTAGTCATTTATAATCTTCCAAAGTGTATAATTTCCACATATTTTGTTTGCAAACTTCTTAACTCCGCTGGAACCATTAAGAAGTTAATTAAAGCGGGTCCTCTTTGACAAGAGCTCAGATTCGACGGTTTAATAAACGTTTAAATACGCCTTTAAAAACTTCAAATTGTCTTACTTTCTATTACGGCATGTCGTACGCCCGTGTGGAACATAAAACTGTTGTTAAATAAGTGAATTACATATATTAATACATATATTACTTTCAACTACTTGCTTTTTCCTGCATAGAAGGTAGACGACCTAGTTAGACACTCTGTTTCTCACTCTCCAAATAATTCTTAATAAAAAGTGGGGAAATGAAAATAATTGGGAATCGAACTCACAACAATCGCGTTTACAGCCAGACCATGTTTCGTTGCGCCACGACAACTCTGTCCGAATATTAAAGGGGGAGATATATGTAGGTATATTATTATGTTAAAACATAATATAAACATTACTTAACGTCTTAAAAGTAGGTTCCCTCTGCCTAACATGCAGTTTTTTTTTTAATTAAAATATGTATATCGATTTACGCATAAATTATTTATATTACACATCGGATTTCAATGTAGTAACATCAGGCAAATGATTCTACAATAAGTATTCAAGAGGAACGTTTATGTGCAATACATGCATATTATTTTAAAGTGAAGCCGAGAATATCAAATATTTAATTCTAATAATCATAATTATAATAATCATAATCATAATATTTGATGCAATTGCGTAAAAACATGTCTTTTTACCCACCGCAAACCATACGAATGACGCCGAAAAACGAACGTAGGTACAATGTAATCAATCACTACGTTCTCATTATTTCTAAAATTCAAGGGACCACTTGTTGAGCGACGATCACCCGACGATCGACAGTTTGGTTGATCGCGCTAATCTCAAGAATGTTTGAATGTTTTTTTTTGGTAGGTAATAGTCCGTCATCGAACATGTTCACATCACGTTAATCGTTTCGACGTAACCCTCGGTAAGACTCCAGGCCTACCCTGTTATGTGCGGGATACACCGTAAAGCTAAAAATATAAAAAATAAATATAATAAATTAGCTTTACACTGTATCCGACACTGCAGGGTAGGCAGAGGGAACCTAGTTTTAAGACACTCCGCTCCCCACTTTCTGCCGAACTTTAAAGGCATTGCGTGTGGAGTGGCAGAACTCAACGCCGCGCTTTGCCTCGACACCAGAGCGAAGAAACGGAAATATACATTTAAGTAAATATTTTGTCGCCTCGAGTGGGATCGAACCCACAACCAGTCGGTTTTACAGTCACACCTTGTACCACTACGCCACGACTGGTCTCGCTAAATAAATCGCTTTCTAATAAAATCGCTTTCTGGATAAATAACAATATTCGCTAATCGCTTTCTGGATAAATAACAATAACTCACAGTTAATATAACTGTGAGTTATTGTTATTTATCCAGAAAGCCAAAACTGCAGGTAAAAGGTACTTATATAAAAGTTAGCGTGCCTTATCTTCCAATTGGTACATACATATCTCATTAAGTAACTCCGTCATATATAACTCTTACTATAGGTAAAGCTCCAACGATCGTTTAAAAAAATCGATAATTTATATAATCGGCCGGCGTTTAGTTCCGGTACTCAACACGCAATCACGCGAAAAATTTGACGGAGTGTCTTAGCACTAGGTTCCCTCTACTTATTCTGCTGTATGCGGGACATGGCGTGAAGCTAATTTACTTTTTTTTATTTCATAATTTGTATAGTTTTGTATAGCTTTTATACCATTGTCCCTAGAGTTTGAGCCTCTTGAAAAGTAGCAAGGGACGCGTATTCAAATCCCGGTACGATCAAATCATATGAAATTTCATTTGAAACGTATTAATTTTACTCTATGCTATTTAGAGTTGCATATGGTAGTACTGGATAAAGTTTTGTGTATAATTTAAATGTTAATAACATTTTCCTCATAGTCTAATAGAGGTCGAAGCTGCTTCGTATAGAGTTTATTATAAAACTTATATCAAATCTAACTCTAGTTGATGATATAGCTTGACGCTGTATCCCGCATATAGCAGGATACACCGGTAGACAGAGGAAACCTAGTATTAAGACGCGACTTTTTCCACCAAGTTTTCGTGACATAGCATGTTGAGTAGCGGAACTAAACGTCGTCCTTTGTTCTTTTACCAGAGCAAGGAGATGAAAATATTTTTTTGCCCCGAATGGGAATCGAGCCCACAACCATCGCATAAATAGTTAGGCGGCCTCTAATTAAATATTACATATATATCACAGTAAAATTTTATCAAACAATATAATTTTATAAACAAAGAATTTTTATTCTATTCAAGAATACTACAACAATGTTACTATGCACAATTAAATACTGTAATGTTCACAAAGGAACAGACACGGCTATAAAACTGTAATAAACATATAGTAAAATTATATTTTAAACCACCTGCTGAGTTCTCGTCGGAACTTCTCAGTAGAAATACTTTTTATAAGCATACCTACTTAAAAACTGGTATATATTTAACTTAACTTAGCTTCCCGCTTTATCCCTAGCGGGGTAGTCGGAGAGAACGGAGCGCTACTATATATTATGTATAATGCCAATAAATGATTAATCCAATCAAGAATTTTATCGAATTCAAAACATATCTATATTATATTCTAATATTATAAAGCTGTGCAGTTTATATGGTTAAAAGCGCTACGCTGTATCTTGCACATAGCAGGATAGACAAATGGACCAGGGTCCCTTTGTCTATTCTATCCTCACTTTCATCCCTAATTTCTGACAATTTTTTGAGGCATTGCGTGTAGAGTGGCGGGTTCAAATGCCCAAGTTACCCTCTGCTTACCCTGCGTTCGGGATATAGTGTGAAAGTGAAAAAAGGGCGTTTCCCTGCACTGGTGAGAAAACGGGGGCGTTGACTTTCGCCCATCTACACTTAATATATCTTTAAATTGGGGCAGAACAAAGTGTTTTCTCTCTGCCTACGTTACTTGCCTATATGAGAAAAATGTAAAATTGGCAATGAAATTATAAACCCCGAGGATGGAAGTGTGTTCCAATATCGCGCAAAAACTACAGAACGGATTTAGATGGAATTTCACAATAATATAGCTAAAACATTATAATAATACATAGGCTACAATTTATCCAAAGATTGTATGTAATTTGATTATAATTAACACCGTAGCGTTTGGCGCTCCGTTCTCTCTGACTACCCCGCTAGGGATAAAGCGTGAAGTTAGATTAGTTTTTTTAATAACTTTAAGCGGGCGAAGCCGCAATTAGGTCGCTAGAAATCGAAAATGCGTCAATGATTGTGGATACGGAACGGAAAGTACGTATTATAATAATTTAGTAATTCAAGTTTGTAGACATATTGCACTAATTTTACAAATAAAATAAAATAGAATTAATTATAAATTGTTTCTTTTTAACATTTATATTATTCGATTTTTTTTCTTTATGTTTACTTTAACTACTTTAACTTTGTGGCGAATATTATACAATGTGTGGTGATTCCCACTCGGGGGATTAATTATATTTTCTCTTTCCTTCGCTCTGGTTCCAAAACGAAAGCACGACGTGGACTTCCACCACTCAATATACAATGCCTCGAAAATTGGACGACAATTTTCGAGGACGAAGGAACAGAGTGTCTCAACACTAGGTTCCCTTCGCCTACCCTGCTATATGCGGAATATAGCATGAAGGAGCGTGAAAAAAAGAAACTTAATTTGTCTGAGCTGCAAGGGACCCGAGTATTTGATATTAATTTCATAGCTTCTTGATACCTTCCGATTTTTTTTAACAATGGACTTGACAAACGGACAGACAAAGAGACAACACAAGTGATTTTAGAAGATATTTTTTCTTTCGACGTACAGAACCTTAAAAGTGGAGAACTGACTGTTGTATCACTTTTCGGTGCCTTCTAAATATACACGAAATAAAAAAGTGTAGTTGAATAATTCAGCTAATCTTGACAATTCACCCTTTTATAACGTCCAACGCACTGAGGAAATTCAACCCCTCAAAAGTTTTGAATACTTTGTTTAAGTTCTATGCTTATTATGGGCCATATGGGCTATTGATATGATAGAACAAAGTATAGGAAAAAATTGTAAATTTGAAGTTAATGTCATTCACTCTACAGTTTTAGGGAGATAGGGGTAACTTAACCTCGCTTTTCCGCCAGTAGGTGAAACATAAATGTTTATTTTATTTATTCAATTAGAAGACACCGTCATTGCGTTGCCAAATAAAATGTATTTTTTTTAATGTTCTCATATACTTTAAGGCCTTTGAGGGCGCAGGGGCTCAAGGGTGTGAGTTGTGGGTTCGATTTCTACTCGTGCCACTACTTGCCTCAACCACGGTCCAGTGGCTTAAATTGATTTTTTTTTGTTTTGGATAGTCTATTTATAGAGGCAGGCTAATTTTGATGGAATCCACTACGGTCCTAGTTACCTCGTGTACTTGGAATGTATCATGTGTGATACACAATCCCTAATTATTTCAATCTAAACTTAAAAAAAAATGAAAAAAAAATTGAAATTTGAACTCACTACTATAGTCTCACATTTCTAGATCAGGTGAATAAAAATTTCGTCTCGAAGCGATGTCGTCACTTTATTATAAATTTTTAACATATTTTAATTATTGAAATTAATCGCGCAAGATATTTGCTATATTTTGTCATTTTTCTCTAAAAAAATTTTAAGCATTTCTCAAATTATCCCTTAAAATTTATTACGCGATTTTTTTTAATTTTTTACTTAGTTGGTGTTATTATTTTTGCGCAGATGATTATCAGTTTTTAGTGCATGAATTCCAGATTTCTTCAGCCTAAGGTAGGCTTAGCGTGAGATATAACGTGAACCTAAAAATACATTCCCTAGAACCTGGGAACGTAATATTAAGATTATATATATACGATTAGGACCCTTCTGTTCTACACTTACCGCCGAATTTTTGAGGCGTTGCGTGTTGAGTGACAGAACCGAACGATGCAATTTGTATCGTTTTCACAGTGAGGAACTGAAAATATTAAATATTTCATTCCTCCGAGAGGGAATAGAACCCACAACCGTTTACATTGACACGCTTGTCCCCCTGTATCTTAACTTCCTCAGTACTTATTTATTCATTTAAATATGTTCAAAAATGTATAAAATGTGACGGGTGAATGGTGTATGAGAGGCGCGAGATCGAATCTTCATTGAACATTTTTTTTTCGCTCCACGTTATAACCAATATTTGTATAATTAGCCAGCCAGCCAACTAAAATTTCAATAAATTCTTGCAAATTATCATAATTTTGAGTATGATGATTTTTGCTTTCTCGTACGTGCAGCCAGCGCTCGTCGTTTTATAAGACGTACCACGTCAATAGACTTAGAAATGATAAGTGAAATTTTTATATTACCCTTGCGGGTAAAGTATCATCAATCATTCTTCACCAAAGTATATTTTGGACACAACGCTCAGTTGTCATAGTGTCTTTGATTATGTGAACACCTTTTACTAGGAAGATTTTTAAAATTTGTAACGATAATCTATTTCCAGTGGGCCAGCATTAGACTATATGTGATATTTATATGTTCGATTTTCGCTTGGGGGATATAATTATATTAATTTTCCCGTGCTAGAAAGACGAGCGAGGCATTGAGACTCAACAAGCAATGTTCATAGAACTTCATAGACTTGCCCCTAAATTCTTTCTGGCTACCCTGCCGTGCGGGATAATTGGGAAAATTAGAAATTAAATAAGTAAATAAAATAAATAAGTCAGCTTCTTGCTGTATCCCGCACACAGCAGGGTAGGCAGAGGAAACTTAGTGTTAACACACTCCGTTACCCACTTTCTGCCGAATTCTGAAGGCATTGCGTGTTGAGAGGCGGAACTCGACGCCGCGCTTCGCCTCGACACCAGAGCGAAGAAATGGAAACATAAATTTAAATAAATATTTCGAATGGGGATCGACCCCACAACCAGTCGAATTACAGTCATACTTTGTGCCCCTGTGCCACGACGGGCGCCGAATTATATATAAATACAAATTAAAAAATATTTAAAATCCCTTTAAAAAAACCCTAAATAAAGCTTGCCGTTGTTACAAATGTCATATTTGACTTAAAGTGATTTAGTGATGTACTTTATACAAATGTAGTTGAGAGAGAACATCTTTGTTTGACGTTTTATTTTCTGTTAATTATGTGCGGTTTTGTTTTTTTATTTTCTTTGCTGAGGCCGTCACGGCGTAAGGGTTCAAGTGTGCGTGTCAATTTAAGCGCGACGCTCGTAATAATACATTAATACCCTCTATAATAACTTTAATCCTGCATAAATACACTGGGTGGTGAATGAAAAACCCGGTTTACGTCTCAGGAAGCCGATTTTGATTTGATTTTTTTATGTCCTATTTTCTGGAAATCCACGATGACTGAGATTCCAGTGACAAGCGACTTTTTGTGAGTTACATTATAGCAATAATTTTAAGTGTAAGTAAAGTTTGTGATGGATTATCCAACACAAAAAAAAAAACAATATTTCCTGATATTCTACCAAACATACTTTGCATGAATTGTACCGAAGGAGGTATATACAAAACTCTAAGATTCCGATCTATCAGTGAAAAAAAAAGAATTTAAAATTTTTGTCCGCGTAATTAAAATTTTTGAACATATTTTTTTTATATGAAGTTTTTTATTGCTTATTAGCTACATGTTGTATCTCGCATATAGCAGCGTAGGCAGAGGGAACCTGGGAACCCAGTGGCAAGACTCTCTGTTCACATTCAGACACTTTCGAAAGCAATGAGACCACCTTTGCATACGTTTTTTATATCATGTTTTTTTATTTTATTTGTTTTGTTTTGTGTGCGCAAAAAAGATTATTCCATTCTATTCCGTTCTCGACCTTCCAGCGAGTTTACGTGGCATTACGTATTGAGTGGCGGAACTCAACGCCGCGCATTACCTTACCAGGGCGTAGTAATGAAAATATTATACTCGTATATTTCATAAAAAATTCTCCCGAGCGGGAAGAATACCGACAACTGTCGCGTTTTGCGCACGATTGTGCCCCTACGCCACGACGGCCTCAATTATTTATTATACTATGTAAAAAAAGAGTAAAGTAAAAAATGTCTATGTAACTTTTATCATACACAGTGTGTTTTAAAGACGTCCTTCTCATAGCAAATTTGATATATATTTTCTTATAACTTAATATTCTTGTCTCGATGTTATTATTATCCTTATACAGAGTTAGAATTTTTTTTTTACCTCTATGACGTTATCACGCTTAGTCGTGGCGCAGGGATACAAGTGTACGACTGTAAACGTGATAGGTTGTGGGTTCCATTCTGACTCGAGGAAATGAAATATCTGATATTTTCATTTCCGCGCTCTGATAACGAGGCAAATCGCGGCGTTGAGTTCTACCATTTAACACGCAATGTCTCCAGAATTCGGCAGAAAGTGAGGAACGGAAGTGCCTGAATAGGAACGGAGTTTCTTTATGCTAGGTTCCCAGGTTCCCGCTGCCTACCCTGCTATATGCGGGATACAGATAATTTGCTACTTTTAAACTATAAAACGCTTAACTAATAACTATAAATATACCGCCATTATTATATTCTACACAAATTATATGTAGCGAATATAAACCCACAAACCAGTGATTCTATCGATGAAAAGGAGAACCATTCCGCAAAGGCGTTTACTGAACAACAAAATAATATTTTAAGCCTTTTATAATTCCAAATAATAATAGTAAATAGGACTTTTATGATTTTTTCTATAGAAACATTATAATAAATTTCTTCCTACCATTATCAATAACAAAGGGCAATTGTTATCTTCGTTAGCTTTACGCGTAATATTATTATAAGAAAAGGTTGATATTGAAACGAACGATTTCAAAATAACCCTTTTATAAAATATACTTGAGTAGGAATACCTTTTTTTTTATATCTAGTGATGTCTACTGATTTTATAACTGTGCACAATTTCTATTAATTGTTTGTTATTTTTTTAAATAAAAAAATATATATTAATATGAATTGGTTATTATTTAAAAACGTATAAGATAAACGTATAACTTGAACGTTACGAGATTCGAACCGGCTTGATTGTCATCAAAGCGTTCGTCGCCCTCAAGCTATACCTAGGTATGTTCTTATCAAGCTATGTGGAAATTCTTATACGCCTTTTACAACTTTTTTTATGAAAATAGAAAAAGGTTTGTATCAATTTTTTTTTATATAATCCTTTAGATACGCTATTGATGAGTCAGCGTCTGTCTGTAAAGACGTTGGTAGTAGAAAAGCGAAAAATCGAACACACTACAACGTGTTTACAGATGGTTGGTTGTTTTGGGAAATATTTAAATAAAAAAAATCACACAAAGGCATGTCGAAGGTAATTTAATGATAAATTATATACTAGCGAATACTGCTCGTGGCTTAGCCCACTGATTCCCGCCCGCCCGGTTTCTTCCGCTAAATCCGTTTAGTAATTTTTGCGTAAAAATGGAATAAATATCCATCCTCACAAACTTTTACATTTATTATATTAGCAGGAGAATTCTACTAATATAATACATGTCACAATTTTAATTTTTAGTATAAATTAGCTATAGTATAATAATAAGTTTAAGCGTGAAAGGCCTCGCGTAGGTGACTAGTTTTGTAATTTAAATTACAAAATAGAGCTAATCATAATTTAGCTACGAGTAAATTGTTACCAGTCAAAGGAATTCTCACCTCGTCCCATTTTATTTTCACGCCTGGCAACACTACAATATAAGACGTGAGCGTAATGGCGGGAACGCGTCTTTTGCATAACATTCCGTTAAATTCCTTTGAAAATGTTTTAATATGTAAATTAGATTGCAAGATAATTTTATATTATTTCATAATATATGAAGCCGTCGTGGTACCTACAGTAGCACAGCGTCTCACTGTAGAGGTGACGGTTTAGGATTCGATTCCCACGCAGAAAATGTGTTTGTTGATACCAGAGCAAAGAAACGAAAATATAAATGAATATAAATATTTCCCTTTCTCGAGTGGGGATCGAACCCACAACCAGTCGATATTATAGTCACACTTTGTGCCCCTGCGCCACGACTGGCCTCCTAAGCTGTATCCCGCATATAACAGGGTAAGCAGATAGAAGATAGTAATAAGACACTGCTTCTCTGTTCGCCGAATTTTCGAAACACCGAGTGGAGAAACCCAACGAACGATGAAGCGTGGCGCTTCGTCTTGCTACCAGAATAGGTAGGTAAATAGGTAGACAATTCATTCCCTGAATTGGGAATTGAACCCACAACCGTCGCGCTTACAAACAGACGATGTTTTACTGCGTCACGACGACCTCAAACCTTGAAACTCAGATCAATTTGCAAAAGACGAATAAAGGTTACACTTAAATAACAATTAACTCACGCCTAACCAGCTTAACTTTTACGTTTTCGTTTTAACAACCAATTCGTTTGATCTAATCGTATCTTTAGATACTGAGGGGGGTAATTAATTATCGAAATCTTCAATTACTCTTGGTCCTGGCAATTAAATCAAAGGGCTTACATTGCGCCTTAAGCCTATATGTATGTTTGTTCAAATTAAAATTTGCCGCGTTTGTATTCGTTTGCTATATGTAAAATAAGGTTTATTCTGTATCATTTGTGTTTGATTCTTTAGTAATTATTATACTTAGTCTGGCCATAAATACTGCAACAATTACACACAATTACAATTAAAAATACTACAGTAAAAAATAAAGGAAACATTACTTTTGAATTTGGAATCTGTAATCTTTATGCGATTGTTGGGATGAGATTTTCTTATTTTCGCGCCTATATATTGTAAAATATTTTGTGATATTAAAATGGAGTGGGGTGATAAAGAGAACCGAATATGAATGATTGCATTACATAAAGTAGGTTCATACCTACATTATGTAATGCAATAGAAGGAGCCAAATACAATTTTTAAAAATCCTTCATACGCTTGGTATTAACCAAATGTTTTGGTAGCGGGTTATTGATAGGTATAATGAAACCACTTCTGTCTCTGACAGAAAAATATCTAGCCATCCATATATAACGTTAGTATACGAAAAAGGGGTTCAGAGAAGCAAGGTACAGAATTCGCAGATATCCTAAAGTTTTATCTTTGATGTCCATATTTGAACCATGTCGCAAATTTTAAAAGATGACATTTCTTCATTTCTTAAGTGATTATTTAAAAAAGAATAGAGTGGTTAAATCTACTGACTTGCGTACCGCACGCAAAGAGAGGTCATTGAAACGAATTGTTTACAGATGAGAAAATTTTTACAATAGACCAAAACAAACAAAAAAAAACGTATTTATGCTGAAAGCTCTAAATCCCAAGTAGTCAACAGAGCAATATCCGGCTTCAGTGATCGTTTGGTGGGGTGTTACCTATCATCGACATAAACGCTAAACTTGGCACTGAAAAAAATATCTACGGGATAAAGTGTGAAACCGTCCGTTGAACGATATATTTAGGATTCGAGTACTTATAACATCAGAAATTTAGATGTTTCTAAATATTGTGCTTTGTAATCATACTAAATCTTTTTTTTTATCAACTTCACGCTGTATTCCGCACACAGCAGGGTAGGCAGAGGGCTCCTAGTGTTAAGGCACTCCGTTCCCCAATTACCGCCGAGTTCTGGAGACATTGCATGTTCAGTGGCGGAACTCAGAGCCGCGCTTTGCCTCGACACCAGAGCGAAGAAATGCAAATATAAATGTTAATAAATATTTCACTTCGAACCCACAACCAGTCGATTTTACAGTCACACTTTGTGCCTCTGCGCCACGACTGGCCTCTCATCTAAATCGATAGACATTTTTTTTTTAAGTAGAGTAGGAATCAAACCTACAACCATCACGTTTGTAATCAAACACTTTTCTATGACTTCACCATGTTTAATCAATGTTTCTATGTAGGTATTCTATGGAAATGTTCACAAACAATAGTTTCATTAAGATCGAATATTGGCTCGGTAATTTTTCGCTTAAATACCCTTCAATAGTGCAGAAGTTCCTTTCAACGAGATAAAAATACATTGCAATCATCCTTCTTTTAAAATAGGTTATGTTTATGTTATGATAAAGGCCGTCGTGGTTTAGAGAGGCAGCTGCTGACTGGTAACGCGATGATTCTGGACATTGACGTTGCGACGGTCCACTTGCCTACGGTTACCTATGATTATGGGTTCGATCCCCATTCGAAGAAATGATTATGCTCATTTTCATTTCCTCCTTCCGGTAGACTTTCTACTACACTGGAAAATTGGGCGGTGCGAGAGGAACGGAGTGTCTTAACAGACCTATTTTAGAATTGCTCTGCTTTCTCTTTCTCCTTCCACCTCTTTTTAGAGACATTGCATATTGACCGGCGAAATCTAACACCGCCATTCGTGCTATTAAGTCGTACTTTGTCGTAAGTTCGTCTTACTAATAATTTATTATTATATTTATTAATATATATATCATTAAACAAAAAAAATCGATGTCGGAATCGAACCCACAACTATGTTATCCATTTAAATATTTTCTTGCGAGTTTTTTTCTTAGTTCTTTTCAGGGCAGGTATTTCTACCAGACCGTTAGTGGAATGTGGTTTCTTTATCATATAAACCAAAAACTAACATACCCGTATGTGATTTTGCCAAAGATTTTTTATTTAGTCGCGTTCCGCTCTTGTCTTTGCATGCATAGCACAAAAATATTTTTTATTACTAAATGTTGATTTTGTTATACCAATCTTGTATTATTCTTATATTATTCTATAAATGTGGGATCGATACCCATTCGGAGCAACAAATTATTTTCATTTCCACGCTTAGAATGCAAATCGAATTGAGTACCTACACCTGTCAGCCACATGACACATCCCACCACCATCGATAGCATCTAACCCACGCTTTTAAATTATAAATCCCATTTTATCACTAATCAAACTGTTAAACAAAGTATGTTTACCCTCCTCTTAGACTCTTAAGTTATTTATGGCAAGAATGGCAAACTAATTTGCGTAATGCATTCATTTTAAAGTGCATTGTAAAATTTTACAAACACTTGAGCTTAGGTTGGCTTTGTGAGGCCGGTATGACTCACTAGTGAGGCTTAGGTTATCTAGCTAATGGTTATTTATTTGATATCGATATAATTAGATTTTTTTTTGTTACACACTGTATCCCGCACTCAACATGGCGCTTTACCTTATTACTAATGTACATGGGTGGACATGAAAATAGGAATTACTGATTCTTCCGAATTGGAATCAAACTCACTATCGCCGCGTTTACAGCCAGCCCAGGATCAAATTGGTAAAACTAAGAGATGATGACACTTTAAGGAAGTGTTTCCTACCGCAAGTTTTTTAACGTATAACAAAACGATTGCACAACACTTTCCCAAGTAAATGCACTATCAAACAAAAAATATTTCTTCAATTCAAACCAGTAGTTCAGCATGTTCTATTAAAAAAACACTTCAGCTCTATAATACATACTACCTTGTACAGATAATAAGATTTACTTTGTACACAGTTTCATTAATGTATAAATTGAACGTTATAAATAATAGTTTTTCCAATAATACACCTCAGGTACACCACTATTATTGCCTCATAAATCATTTCATAGTTTACGTCCAGTTAAATTATTTTAAGAAAATATAGTTTCTTTTTATTTATTGCAATAGCAATAGGACGCATTATTGGACACAATAATAGGGGCTTTAAATACTGTTTACACGATTTCTTCTATTTATAATATAGAATATATATAATATAGAATACATATTACAAAATCTGGCAACGATGATAGGAAGTGGGGGGGTCACTTCCTATCATCGTTGCCAGATTTTGTCGGGACATTTTTCGTTGGAATTGTTAGTAACTTATTGAAAAAATATAAGTTATTAAAAAAAATTAAGTGAGTGAATAATTCAGGAAATTGAAACCATGTCTGGTCCGTTTGAGACATTTAATTTTTGGTCTAACAATCAGGACGTTCCGTCAAAATCGGGACGTCTGGCAACGCTAGTTCCTATACAGGTTTCTTTTTTAATTTTTGAGAATAATTTTTTTATTAGTATAACTTGTGTGGATACGGACTACTCCTATTCATGAATACATCGCGAAGCTATAACAATAGAGAACATAGTGACACGTCACTTAATTTTCATTTACTACCCAGACAAATTTAGACATTTCTTCTTATGTAACAGAACCTAAGCCCATTATCATCGCGCTCAATCAATTGCTGCGCGACTGAGCGACTAGAGTCAAATTAAAATTTCAAATCGTATAATTAAATATTATAATAAATTGTATCTTTAAATTAAGATTGAAGAATGTTTAAGGTAATATTTAATTATATTACTCTCGTTAATCCTTATGATTCGTTAAATATCTTTGAATATTATATATATTTAGGTTTTAGCTGTCTATTTTAGACAAGAATAAGAAAAGGTTTTGAATTGTAGATTTAATTTCAATCGTTGTCAAAGCGCAGCGTTGAGTTCCACCACTCAATACAAAAAAAAAGAAAAGTGGGCAACGAAAGCGTCAGGTCAATAGGATCGAATGGTATTAACATTAGGTTTCCCGGTTCCCCTTACCCAACAATGTGTGGAATGATGTGTGGCTGCTAAAAAATTCAGTCACATTCTATAGGTATACTAGTGGCTCGTACGACACCTCGCCCAATTAAACTACGTAATTCTTTATTTATTAATCTGTACGGCTTTCGTGTCCTATTAACAATACCATTTTAAATATAATATTTATACATTGAAAAATTAAATTCTAGCTAATTCAATAATACGAAATACTTACTTAATTAGAAAACGTATAAAAATTTTTTGAACGTATGGCTCAGTGGTCAGAGCGCCTGGTCGGTTTCCAGGACGCGAGGTTCGAGTCCCGCTACGTTCAAATTTTTATACGTTTTCTAATTAAGTATTTATCTTTCCTAAGTGTGGATTAACACTTTAAAAATGTTTAAAAATACGAAATACTTTATGGTAGGGGAGCCGAAGCTCTTTAGGGATACTTCAGGACTAACTAAAGCGCGGCACACTATTTTACTGGGGGATTCCTTGCACTTGGTTAAGTACTTCTACAAAATATTTCGTAATTTTCGTAATTTTGATATATGGCAAATATATGAATATATGCTATATATCAAAATTACGAAATTGTTTTTATACTTACTAACAATAGCTGCGAGCTTCCATCACAACCAGATGAGCTGATTATTATATAAGAATTTTTTTTAGTTTCACTTAACATCCCTCAAAAAATCTGACGCACTCCGTCATGGAAATAGTCAGATTAACATATTTTATATATATTTTAGATTGAGGTAAGAGAAACACTAAATGTTAAGAAAAGCTTACAAAAATATTATAGCAAAAATAGTATTTAAATCTGTTAAGCTGTTACCAAGATTAAAGCACATAAAAACTCAGACAAACAGACAATATAAAAAAACATTGTTTTCGGTTCCAGGTAATTGCTGAAGCCCCAAATAAAAGGTTTTCTCGTATATCTTCTTACAGACAGCGATCAGTTACGTGTTTATTGTAACTGTACTTACAGATTTGAAACTCTTAACTTTCTGAGTGGCTGACCAATAAATAAATGACGACACTATGCGAAGTAAAAGAAGGCTTAGCGAAATTACTGTTAGGAGGCCAAATTTTATTGTAGAATGTAATAGATAGAACTATAAAATGTACAAATAAAAGTAGTAAGACGAAAAATAGACGGCAAAATCATACAGACATTTTTATCTCCATGAGGTAGCAATACCATCGTTCCGAAAGTTTCGAAATCACTTTTAAAATTTGCCGCCCTCTAGACACAATCGTGAAACATATTTATTTATTCTCTGCAATATTACATTGAGTGGCGTTACATTGAACGCCGCACTTTGCCTTGTTGCTAGAGCGAGGAAATTAAAAAATTAAATATTTCGTTCTCCCTTCATAGACGACAAACAACCTCGGTTTTTCTATGAAGTGAAATATGTCCGAATAAGCCGAAGACACAAATACACATTTCAAACCAAGCCAAAACGTCCCCTAGATTGCGCTCTGATTTGACGTAAACGCAGTTTATATAGCTAATCCACGGATATAACATGTGATATATATTCATATTTTAAGAGCCCGAAGTAACTGTGACGGTAAGGAGAGCGACCTGGGATGCATCGATACGTAAATTGTAATGTTGTATACGTTGAGGCTAGTCTTGGTGCAGGAGTACATACCTGAAAGCCTGTAAACGGAACAGGTTGTGAGTTCGATTCCAAGTCTAGAAAAAGAACGGAACTTCACGTCAACGGACTACCCTGCTATGTACATACCTGCTAAGCACAATGTGCAGCTAAAATGAATATAAATAAAAATAATTTAATCATTTAATTTAAAAACTAAAAAATGCGACAGCATAAATAATTCAATTGAACCACTAGTTTTCGGGATTTGCGCGTTCAACCAGACAAACATTAATATTATGTAGGTACATCACCGATTTTGTTAAAATCTTTTTTTTTTCAAAAATTTATTGAGATACAGCATGTATAGTGACTAAGTACAACATTTTTCATAAGTTGCTAAGTATAGGCAGATTATAGTATGCTAAATATAAATATATTAAATTCTATTCTATTTATAATATACATGTATTGCACAAATTTCGTCTATCACAATGTATTAGTTCAGCGGTATCTATCAAATCCCTAGATATGTTTTTAATTGTATAATCGATCGTTACTATTCCGCGGTCTTATTTAACGTATCGAAGCACTTAAGTGCCTTACAAAGCAAAATTTCTAATTAATATAACATAGTAGGTGCGATGTATATGTATATATATACATATACATCGAATATGAATGAATGGAATTGAATCTGAATTTTTTTTTTACCTTCGCGAACTACCCGCATATACCGACAGAGGGAACCTGAAAATTTAGTGTTAAGACGTTTCGTTCCCATCAAAAGATTCCGCTCCCTAGTTTCGAGGAATTGCATGTTGAGTGGCAGTGCTCAACGCCGCGCTTTACCTCCTGGAAGAAATTAAAATATAAAATATTTCGTTCCCATTGAGTGAGAATCGAACACACAACCGTGGCGCTTACAGACGCACGCTTGAACCTGTGTGCTGCACTACGGTCTCAAGTATTTTAATAATAAATAGTTTGTTTTTGAGCATGATCTGCTGATCATAAATAAGCATAATTATTTGGTTACATTTTTGAGCATGAAACAAGCGTAATTATTTTTAAAAAATTTACTTGAACTCTCACTTGTTTTGCCGAGTCATAGGTAGGTACTATATACATATTCAGACACTTTCGTTCCTCACTTTCTTGATTGTGTGTTGAGTGGCGGAACTCAACGTCGCGCTTCGCCTGGTTACCAAAGCGAAGAAATGATAATATTAAATATTTCAGTTCCTTGAGTGGGAGTCGAACCCGTCGCGTATATATTATCTATGAAATTAAAATGACAAGGCTCTCGCGGCGCATGGGCACAAGCCTGCTGTTTATTTCATTTTAATTTTATTGATATATAACCTATAAAATTAAAATATTAAGAAGTATTTTTTGTTTAAAATTGTGCAATAACCAATCACAATTACTGTGATATTATGAGTCACGGGACTCATAATATCACAGTAATTGTGATATTATGAGTCCCATTATCCCATATTATTGTATACCCATTAATATCTATTAAATATTTGTTTTCAGCCATGCGTGCCATTCTCTCCGCCATTTTGTTGCTATCCGCCATCTTGTCGTGCGCGACGCAAGCTCAGTACCCGCGCCCCCGCCGCCCCGAACGTTTCGACACCGCTGAACAGATATCCAATTATTTGAAGGAACTGCAAGAATATTATTCTGTACATGGACGAGGAAGGTAAATCATTAACTCTTAGTACTGAACGTATTTTGTTTATACTCTGAACCTAACTTATTTGTTATAGTGACGTCATATTTCCTTGAGAAAGTATACAATTAAGAAGATTATTTCTGTTTATTATTTTTACTACTACTAACCAGTAATAAGCATAGAAAATAGTAATTGGTAAATAAGAACTATGAATGATGTTTTAATTGTTCATCTATTGGACACTAGATGGCACTTTTGAACATAATGTTCGTAGTTATTTGTAAGTGAACCATTCATTACATTCCGCTTTTTTTGTTACGTTAAAAAATAATATATAATATATTATTTTTTGTCGTAACTAAAAAAGCGGTAACGATATTAGTATTTTGGCTTTTTAATAGAAGATTAAGAATTCTATCTATATATATAATTGTAGGATGCCTTATAATATTGTTTTTGTTATATTAAAAATATAGTATTGATCCGCCATGGTCGCTCAACCGGTGATCTTCTGGTTTACCTAACCCACCGTTGGGCTGCGGCTATTGAAAGCAAGG
>DWAN01001004.1:0-19643 GCA_018230445.1 Heliconius hewitsoni
ATATATATATATATATATATATATATATATATATATATATATATATAGTATCTTCCAAACAGATACAAAGTTGTGATTCACATTTTTATGTTTAATATATAGATTTATGTAAATAATAAGACAAACATCACTTTATCCTTTAATTAGAGATAAGCCAAATAATGTATAAAGATTAGATACCAAGACAGCCAATTGTAATAAAAAAATAAAATGTTAATTATATTCTTCTATGAGGACTTCCTGCTATAGGACTGTTAACGCGACGGTTGTGGAATCGATTCCCACTCGGGGAATAAAATACCTATTTGATAATTTGAATTTGAATTTAAAGAATTCGGCGGTATTTGACGTTCCAACCAAAATGAAAATATTTTTCATTCAATTAGGCCATTAGAAGTACTTTTGAATCAAGTTACATAGAAATATCAGTAGTGACAGTTATACAGAACAGCAGGACTTTTGCCGGTCAAATAAGATGGTAAGGTTAATACTTTAATCATCATTATCATCAAAACATCTTTATAATCTCTAATATCTTTATCAAATACATGGTTTCAATCATAATCAAATAAAAACTATAGCTTATCTTAAAACAAAGATTTAATTAAATAATTATATAATACAACATTTAAAAAAATAACATTATTCAAATTATATTGAACACTAATATTTAAAAACGTACAATAATTTTACGTAGCGGGATTCGAACCTGCTTGCTGCCTTTGAATATTTTCTGAGATTTGCACATTCTACTTCAGCTACGTTCCAATTTTTATATATCTCTTACTGTTTTAATTACACATATTATGACCACAGTAATCGAAAATCATATAAAATAAGCGACTCACCAAGCAGGTCCTTCTACCGATAGCTCGTTTCACAGCATCCAGATCCACTGTAAAAGTTTCCTTGGACACTGGCACCGTTACTATGGAAATGTTCAAATACTGCGCCGCTTTATCGAAAGCGGTGTGAGCGGTGGTCGGCAGGACCATCTGGGGGTTACTTATGCCTTTACTGTAGGCCAAATCCCTGAAAGCCTTGCACGCCATCATTATGGATTCTGTACCACCTGTTGTCACCTGAAGGATAGATATATAAGGAAAAAACAGGACTAAATACGATATAAATGAAAAATACGAGCAAAATGTTTAATTTACACGATCTCCACCTAACAATAATATTTGAATAAGCAAAGTTGCCGTCGTGGCGTATTGTAAGAGCGTAAACAGTAAACGCGACGGTTGTGGGTTCGATCCCCACCCGGGGTAATGTATATTATTTGTGTTCATTTCCTAGTGTGGCGGAGGGGAGCCGGGTAGGCCGTACCTGTAATTTTACTTATAACAAAATTTGTTCCGAATAATTAAAAAACGCTAAGCAATTTCAATTAGTAGTAATAATTGAAACTATTTACTTAACAGAGTGTCTCAATCTCTGCCTACCGTAACATTATAGAGACATTTTGCCGTGATATCTCACGCTTCTACTTGTAATAAAATCTTTAAAGGAAAAAAGATTTTTTTTTTATTAAGGCATAGGATTTGATATTAATTTAAGTTTGATACCTCCACACGATCTTGAAATAAATGATCGAGACTGTCTATTAAATGACAATAGGTAGAAATAAACAAAATTATAAGGAAAATGTGTTTAGAAATAATGAGATATTTGAATGACTTGCGTGTTTCGCTAAATGAAGGTCACAATATGTCTCTTTGACCTTCATCTTATTTTATAAACAATAACAACATTAAAAATAATACCTTCTAAAATAGATAAGAATACTACAAATTAATAAAAAGCCAAATAGAAATTAACATAGAAAGTCCCGATTTAAAATATTAAGTTAAATTCGTTTTGCACAAAAGTTTATATGAAAAATACGTCTTTGTAAACAAAAATATGCATGTTACATAACACAAAATTATATTTAACCTTGTCTTGAACGTTGTATTATATTATCGTAAGCGTCGCTACGTTACAATATATGACAAAATGCATTATCTCTCTAATTAAAGCATTTTAAAATGTTATAGGCAAGTCGTAGCGCAGGGGCACAAAGGATGACTGTAAAAGCAAATAGTTGTGAGTTCGATCCCTACTAGAGGAAATAAAATATTTATTTAAGTTTATATTTTCATTTTTTGTTGTTCCCTTCGCCTACCCTGCTGTGTACGGGATACAGCGTGGAGCTGGTTTACTATAGGTATACTTAGAATTAAAAAAAAAAGTTCATAAAATTCATTTCACACAATAGGCTGCCCATTTTAAAATATTTAATATTTTCCCAATAAGTGTTCCATCATAATTAAAATGGGCGTCGAAATAGGTAGTGAGAATAGTCTGGATCCCTTCTACAGAATTTTATTATATGAAAAATAAAAAAAAACCCTTTACACAAAACGATCACTTCGAAACTAAAATCAAAAATTATATTTAGATACGCTCATGATTCATGCTCATGTTTCTAATCCAGTGGAGTTCGAAAAGGAATACAAAAATCATTAAGAAACTTATAAACAAGGTACCAAATATTATATTGATTTGTGACTATCAAGAAAAAACAAAATGACCGATCATTTATTGGGACGAGTATTTATTTGAATTTCCCCGCTCTGCCATTGAACACCCAAAGTCCCAAATTCGGACGGAGAACGGAGACCAGAGTGTCTTGACTCTAAATTCCCTTCACTATTCTGCATTGGGAAAAAGCATGGACCTAAGAACAACAGGGCGTGTCCCAAACAGAATACTCTTGCGCCCATCCCAGAAAGTTTGTAATACTAACAAAATACACTATGAAAATTAAAAAAAAAACTTTCACAAAGAGATTTCTTCAAGACCAGAAAGAGAAAAGGAAAATGACTGGAAAATATTCCTAAATAAGCCCAAGAGAAACAAGTCGTGACACTTACCGTCCCACAACACTCGTCGTCACCATGGAACAGATTGATCGTCATTCTAACGATCTCAGCCTCCATTTTGTTTATACCGGGGAAAACATCGGCGTGCAACGGATTCGTATACGCAGTATGAGAATAGGCATCGCAAGCCACTTTGCTTATATCGTCGTCCAGATGGTACACCGCACCGGATACATTACCGCCTTTCCAATCGTATGAACCTGTAATATTTGTATCAGTAACTGTTTAATTGACCTATATATTTAGCGTTAAAAAAAATAGAAATTTAACGATAGCCGTTGTGAATTCGATCTCCACTCGGGGGAGCAATCGTATTTACATTTCCCCTATCTGATAGGGAAACCCCATACATTTAGAGTTGAGTTCTGCTATCTGAAACGCAGTCTTCGCAAATTTGGTAGAAGGTAAGGAACGAACTATCTTCACACCAGGCACTTCGGTCCATGTGCTTTTCCTGCTATGTAGGGAAAAGGTAATTCATAGTAAAATAGTAGAAACCAAGCCATATGAGCTAATTATTAAGATGATAAATTGGATGATGATTTATTTTTGCTTTACGGTATATCCCTCACATAGCAGAGTAGGCGAAGGGAACCAAGGAACTGAATGAGACAAAAGACACTTCTTTCCCATTAAAATATGATGAGTGGCGAAATTTAACGCCGCAATTTGCCATATCATATAATGTATAGGAAACAATGAAAGCAAGCAAGCAGATATATTTATATCAATCTAAGCTTGAGCATCAACTTTGAAGTTAATACTTTTAATAATATAGATACATTAAAACTAATCAATATAACAATGTAATTTAAATCTAACAAAAGCGCTTACCCAAAGCAAGATGGCGTTCAATCTCCTGGGCCACCTGTTCCGCATCTAAACCCGTTTCTGGTAACTCTCTATGCACGGCCATACCGGATAAACGTTTCGTTACATCCTTTCTGAAATCACGTTTTATTTCGAACATCTTCTCCTCTATTTTACGTCGTACTATAGGCATTTGACGGAGCCATCTGAAAAATTCTTTGCGTAGTCGTACTGTGACACCTGGTAAAAAAGAAAACTATATAATTAAATAAAGTCTCCGTATCCGTAACTTTTTTGATGGATTTTTAACTTATTTCAATACACATTCTTAGGGGCCAGTCGTGGCGCAGGGGCAACGCAATAGGTTGTGGGTTCGATTCCTACTCGAGGAAATGGAATATTTCATATTTTCATTTCTTCGCTCTGGTGTCAAGGCCAAGCCGGCATTGATTGCTGCTACCCGGAGTTCACTTATTTTTGTAAGTAAAGTAAAGATTGTCTGTATTAAAAGATATAAAAGGCCATATACTAAAAATAGTACAGTAAGGTTGATGATTTTCTGAACATTTACCCATTGTAAACTTGAGAAAAATTTTTTACTATTCTATGGGCGTCAACGAGTCGTCAACTCTACTGGAATGCGAGGATGCAAACCATTTAATATTTTCGTCTGGTAGTAAATATTTTCGTCTAGTTGTAATTTTTCACTAAACATTTAACAAAATAGATCGACTTAACTATACTGATTACTAATTTAAAATACGAAAAACTTTATAAACTATATTACTTTATAAACTTTTTAAAATATATTTAAATAATAAATAACATAAAATTTTTATTACTTTTAAGAACATAAACAAAATCTATCTTTACACTTCCACACACTACACTTTAGATAATGCTTGTTGAAAGCTTGTTTTGATGTCTACATAATTATATAGAACTTTTTTTTACAAACTGTGCTATTTGTGTGGTAATAGGTATAATAATGAGGCGGCTATAAATGCGACAATTGTGAGTTCAATTCCAACTTGGGGTATTGAAATACATATGCCGCTATGCGTCGTAATATTAGGTTAATAGATTTCCTCTGCGTACTCAGCTGTGATACAATGTGAAGCCAAAAAAAACATCATAATATCTTTGATAAATATTAACTTTATAATAAAATCATTTGTTAATAGATAAGTAAATATACATTGATATTAATTAAATAAAGACTTTGTTCAAGCAAACATAAGATAATTAATTGCTTTTCAGCTCCACTTTATCCTGCATTTACAAAATCGAGACATTGCATAGTATTGAGTCCCAATGTCGGGCGGTGTTTAACTGTAAATTTGAAGATTGTAGGTGGGGTCAATTTCGACTTTAAACAAAAAAAACTTACATTTTTCATTACATCATATTGTAAAATTAGTAAGGAAAATGCACTAAAGTATTATAATATTATTGAAATACAAGGCTTGTATGATTATTTATATGATGCAAGTCATTGTTAGCACATATGTAACACGATATGTGCATAAAAACAGATACAAGGTTGATTTTATCTGTATATTGGTTTTAATTCTTACTAATTACCTTCAATTTAACAATTTGTAAAATGATACTATTTATGTTACAAACAGTTTGCTCTTTTCTTATTGAATTTTGTGATTTGTAAACTTATCTAACTTTATATATATTAAAAAAAAATGTATATAAGCAAGACTTGAACCTGCACCTCTTGAATACTTTCCAACCACTCTAGCCAGTAAGCCATATGTTTTGAATAAGAATTAAAATTCTTATAGGCTTGTCACAAATTTATTTCAGTACCATTTTAACAACACATTTATATTATATATAAAGTCTACTGGTCCCAAATTATATATATTAATAACACTTGTTGCATAATAATTATCAAGTAGGTATTTAACTGTTATATTAAAGTTTATAATTAAATTAACACAATGATTAATGACATGTAAATAGAAATTTTATTATTTGTTTATGCAGGGTAAGAACTAGAACAAAAAATCTTACTCTCTCTAGCATTATATAGACTGTGAGCCCAAACTATTGCTAGTACAGAAGAGGCAGTCATGGTCACGATCTGCCATGGTTCCTTCCCTTCAAATAATTTATTCACAGCTTTTAGAGGCTGCGGACGTTCACTCATATCTATAATACAAAAAATAAAAAAATATTAATGCTATAAATATACATAAATATTATCTTTTTTTTGGGTTTGTCACACAGAACACAGTTAATGGCTACAGAAAGATATCATTATTTACTTTGTTTTCATTTTAACAAAATTAATATTAACTAAATATTATATTCTCAAATAACTAGAATATCTAGAATTTTCTTAAAAAAATCTTGCACCTTCAAAAAAAAATCGTCAAGGAAAAAAGTATTATTTTACACTTACTTGCTCACACTTTAAAAAATATTTTAATTAAATAAAGATTTTATCACAACTATTAGTTTTTTCTAATTCCCGATCAATTATATTATAAATATAACACTATCAATAAATTATCTCAAAATTATCTTTAAAAATATGTACGGTATATTAAGTTCACACTCATATTATTATTATTTTTCTTACGTAGTAATTAAAACAATGGAATTATCGAATCCGCGTACATACAACAAACGTCAAGTGATAAGAATAAATTGATACTACCATAGATAATAAAGTGTAGATCAAGGAACATAGTATCTCAGTCTACACTTAAATATAGATTAGTTATAAACTTTATGTTATTTGTTTGTGTTAAGAGATCTTAACACAAACAAGACCTGGGAAGATAATTTATTGCAATTGGCTTCATCAGTGGTACTATACAATTGTTATATTTTTTATTTGAATTATTTTCGTGATTAATCAACATTATCATTTTCAAGCTTCTTAAAATATATATAATTTGTTCTAAGTTTCTTTTATCGTATTATAATTTTAATTTCTATTTTATAAATACATTCTCTTGCATACTTTTATTCACTTCACTACATTTGATAATGACAATTCATAGTATTTTGCTTTTGACCTCAAATTTTTGTCGTCAAATGCAAAACAACCTGAATTGTCATAGCCAAATGTCAATTGTTAAATTAGTTTAGTTTCAGAAACATATTTCAAAAAATAAAGTTAATATTGACGTAAAATTTTTGGATATATGATTTACTGCTTAATAACTAAGAGCAATGGCTGAATCCCCAAAAGATAGCGAAAATCCTCTTAACATAGATGGAAGTAGTTTTAATTCAGAAATGTATTTAGATTGTCTTTTAAAATGTGCCACACTCAGGCAAGTGATGGACAAAGAAGCTGAAGTGGTTACACAAAGTCAATATTTACAATCTGAAATGCAAACTTTAGTTTACGAAAATTACAATAAATTTATTTCAGCAACGGAAACTGTACGAAAAATGCGATCTGACTTTCAAATAATGCAAGAAGAGATGAATAAACTCAGTGAAAATATAAATAATATAACTGCATTTAGTTCTAAAATATCAGATAATCTAAAGGATAGTGGAAATACAGTAAACAGATTATGTAGCACTCGACAACTGCTGGATAAATTACAATTTGTTTTTTTACTGCCTTCTCAATTGAACAAAGCTGTGCAAGAAAATAGATATGTTGATGCAGTCAATGATTATACACATGCCCAGAGAGTTTTACAAAAATATGGAAACCAGCCCTCTTTTCAGAGTATTCAATCAGAATGTTCTGAAATAATATGTGATTTAAAAAAAACTTTACATCAAAGAATTCTAAATCCTGACACTTCTGCATCCGAGTTAGCTGAAAGCGTGGGCTTGTTACGGCAGTTACAGGAAACTGATTCCTCATTACAGGATATATTTTTAACCTGTGCCGAAGGTCGCTTGAATCAACATTTAAAAAACTTACATTCTATTGTTGACAGTTCAGATATATTAGAATGGGTAGAGAAATGCAATAATACTTTACTGGCTGACTTAGGTATTGTAATTTCTTGCTACCATGATATATTTCAAGACAAGGAAAATGTTAATCTTCCAGAATTTGCTGATAAAGTCATGACTCAAGTATTTAATCTCTTTGAAAATGTTGTCAAAAAACCTGAAAATATTGGAACAGAAATTTTGATTAGGGGATTGGATAAGTTCTTCAGGAAATTACAAGCTATGTCTGAAATCATCTTGAGTGATTCTGTTTCTAATAAAGCTTTAGATGTTGTAATACAATGTATAAATCATAAGGCCACTGTACAATATCAATCTATACAGACACAATTTAAAGAAAATTTAATGAGAATCAGGCAGTCACTTGCCAGTAAAGGTACTGAAAGCTTAGATCTTAAAGACATCTTGAACTCATTGCAAATTCACTTAATGCAAAAAGTACAAGCTTCTCTATTAGATTTAATGGCATTCCTCCAAAATAAACTATCCTTTGGACTAAAAGTTTGGTGTGGAAAGGCTGTAGCAGATGCATGTTGGACAGTGATCTCTGAAACTTTGATCAATCTATCTGACATGGTTAAAAACTTAGCGTCCTACCAGACATCTAATAACATTCCATTTGAGCTGCTACTAATATTAGCAAAACTATGTCTTGAAATGCAAGACAATGGAGTGGCTACATTACATAATCATTTATTAAAATTACTAGAAGAATCAGCACCAGGGCTAACCATGGATAAAAAAGATACTAGCAATATAATGGTTAATTTGTCAACTGCTGCCCAAACTGCGTTAGATTCAGAAGTTGTATTTATTGGCCAGACTGCAGCTCAAATGCTAAGAGTTTCTGTTTTAGCCCGAGATTGGTTAAGAGCACCAGAGCCGAGAGGTCCTAGGGCAGTATGTAGAAGAGTAGTGGAAACTCTTGCTAGTGCCGACAGTGCGGCTTCCCAATTATTCCCGACTAGTGTAAAACCATCAAGTGATTCAAGTCGACGGACCATATGGTCTCGAGCTCCTTCATCGTTCTCACCAATAAACAGAATATTCTCAGAACGAATCGAAGTATTTAGTCCGGCTGGTGCCGACAGGGCAGCATTGTCAAATGGAGCTTTAAAAGTCGCATTAAAATCATTAGTAGAATGCGTTAGGTTACGCACTTTCAGTCGTCATGGCTTACAACAATTGCAAGTTGACGTACATTTTCTTCAACAGAGATTGTCGTGTATGGGAAATGATGAAAGGTTATTGAACGCATTGTTGGAGGATGCGCTCGCATCTGCTCAGATACGGTGCGTCGATCCACAATTAATGGAACCCAGTATTGTCGATATTATTTGTGAAAGAGGTTAAATTTAGTGTAAATTAATGGATCGCATCTGTATTGATAATTATAGATATAAAGAATTTGTTGGGTTGCACGCACTAATTTCAGGAACTACTTTTTTGAATTTGAATTGTAAAATAAAATGAGAAAGTATTATTATATCACGTTAATCAATTTAATGGTTTACACAGTACTTGCTGTCAGAATGGCCGCAGGTACTGAAAAGCTAGAAGAATGTAGGAATAAATAATATATGTATAAATGAATGTTCTATATTATATAATGAAAACAATGTATGAATGTAATTATTTATTGTCAAAAATTACTACAAATTATATCTCTTACAACATACACAACACAGAATATTTTATTAATAAAACACCATTTAACTATGAAACTTTAAAGTAAACAGCACATTTTATGACATTATAACCCATCAATGAAAATTGCATATTAAAAATAATTATATCATCTACATATATAAAATCTATGTTAAATGCTTAATCATTTTAAAAGACACTACTCTTTATTCTAATAACATAAATTGTTAGTCACGAGAATAGAATAAACATATCAATTAAAATTAAAAACAGTATATATTATTACCATTATAAACAATTTTGTTATGTTGGTCGATTTTAGAAAACTAAGAAGGGTTAAGAGTTGCTACCGTGTGGTCGATTGTATTTCCTATTCAACATGTTTATATTATGAGTCCCAAAATACAACTTCGCTTATAATATACTTTATATATTAAAATCATTCATATGTAGGGTTTAAGTCTATAAGATTAATTTAGATCCTTACTATCCTAATAGACTACGAAGCATTTGAGTACTTTCTGAAGGTAAGCTCCATTATTTGCTATAAGATAGCAAATTTCACAATTCCTCCAAAAAATAACAACATATTTTTTAAGCTCTTGACATCTCAACTTATGATCGATACATCACATATACAAAACGAAAATTCCGATATGTCTATTTTATGTGCAAAATTTTACCCTGGACTTTCAAAATCGTCTCGATATTTATTCATTTATTAATTTTAGGATAATGTTTTTGTTTATTTTCTTATAAAAATTTCACACTTTTTGAATAGTGGGCAAATTCCGAATCATTGTTTTAGGACTAACAACTCTTATTAATTTAATCTGGCATTGATTGCTCTACATTTATTTTTAATATTTATGAGATTGTGCATTAAAACTAAAATCAGGGCTAGTGTTGCCAATCACTTCCCAAAACTCACACAAAGTGTTTTAGTCATGTTTTCTTACAACACCAAAGTTAATAAATTTCCAAAATTTGGTTAAGTACAGTCGGAAGCCAATTTTTATCACAATTTAATCATCAGCACATATGGCAACACTAACCATAAACTTATTCATTAAAAATGTAGAGATCTAATCGAGAAAGTCAATGAAATTAAATTTGAAAGTAAAATTAGCACTAGCCTTGCTTGTTAGAAGGCCTTAATGGTAACAAAGTGGACTTGCTATTCGAAATGGTAGTTTCAGTATATCATTATTATTTTATATATTTCCTCATACAACAGACGTTTATGTTTAACTACTACAAATGTCATACGTTAACTGAAAATACATGTCTAAGGCCGATGTTGAAGTATATATATTTTTTTTATAAAAAAAAGGTGTAAATTAGTATACACATAAGTTTCAACATTTTATGAATATACAACAATTTGATTTTTTTTTTGGTATACAAATTCAAAAGTTATATTATAAAATATTTAAATATACTCCATTTAAAATAACATTGAAGTATAATTCAAAATTCAATATTTCAGTAAGAAATAATAAATTTTAATTAAAATATTAGTGGCCATATTGTTTGTGCAGCATCTTAAAATACACAACAGTTAAATTAAAGCTGCACTGCATTAAAGAAATTAAAACGGTTTTTAAACTTTTCCGTAATTCCGTATGTAGGGTAGGCAGAGGTGACCAAAATTAACACTTTGTTCCTCACATATGACCCAAATTTGCACGGATCTCGATGCCGCACTTTGTTTTGTTACCAGAGTGAAGTAATAAAAATAATTCCCGAGTGGGAATCGAACCAGTAACCGTCGCGTTTGTAATTACACAATATGCTGCTGCGGCTGCCACAACGGCCTCAAGAGGATGTTATACTTAAACTAATAAAAAATATAAATAATTAATCTTTCACATATATCTATATCTAGAACAAATTGACAAAATATATACCTATATAATATGATTCTTAAGTCTGCAAATTTACATATAGACACCGATATAGACATAGCTAGGGTTTTATTATGATACTAATGAGGGGAAATCCCTCATATAGACAATTCATTTATAAATATTCTAAGGTTCTTGCCCTAGCTACTTCTATGTAAAATAACGTTTCAAATCACGTTATAAATAATTTTTTTGGTGTTTTTAAACATGCCGAAATAGGAAAAATATGTATATTTATTAAACAATGGTCCGTCTGTTACATCATTGTGAGCGCTTGTGATGCGTGATTACATCTACATACTAGCGTCCCCTATTCTAATCTAGCCTTTCGTAAATATTCAGAAATCCCACATGCGTAGCCAGGAATAACCTATTTAGGCACTATAGAAATCACTTCACTTTATTTACGTCTCTGTTTAGTGGTAACAAGTTCAAAACCTGTCCACAAACCTAAGTTTAACATTGACGATAGTTTACGTGCCACCCAACTACGCCTCCTCATCTCAGTCAACTTACCAAAATTACTTTTTTAACTTATCTACGATCTTTCTCATCTTGTCCGGTACGGGGACTCCCCTGTGCGCGGAACTCCTAAGCTTTTTGCCAACGAATTCTAAATTTGGGGCATCACTAGCACTTTTTTCACTCGCACTTGACTTTGTAATAGGAGTTTTAGGTTTAGGTTTATTCAAGGTAATATTAGTTTTGAGCTTTTTTTGAACGGTTGTCTGTTTAGGTTTTACCCTCGGGGGGTCAGCCCTGGGAGGGGAAGGGGAAGAGGGTGGTGGCGAACGTCGTCGTCGTATCCGAGGGGGTGTATGCGCGAGGGTTGTATGTCGAGAAAGTAGTGCTGCACTACTGAACAACTGTCCGCAGTCACACCGGTGTTCGATCTCTGTTGTGCCTGTAATGTTGCGCAAATAATTACACATATTTACCTAAGCTTCATAGTTTGATTTTTTTAGCTTCACGTTGTAGGCAGTATGGCAGTATAATAGCAGTGTATGCAGAGGGAACTAAGAGTAAGAGACAGTCCTTTCGGCCGTTCCCCACTCATCGCCAAAAATTCAAGATGTTGCGTGTTGAGCGGCGTAATTAAATATCGTCATTTGTCTTGTTAACAGAGCGAGAACATCAAAATAATCAATTCCCGCGAAAGGACATCGATCTCTTGATTTCGGGCGAAAGAGAACCTAGTATTTTAAAACTATGATTACTGCTTAACCTTTTACATGCGGGATACAGTGTGAAATTAATAATAAAAAATAATAAACAATACTTACGCTTTTTGGTGTTATTAATGGGCGTAGCTATTTTATGCTTCCCTAGTGATTTTCTCTTTGCAATTTCACCGAGTGATTTCCGTTTGTGAGCCAACGTCTTTTTAACTTTTTTCTCCACATTTTCCACTTCGTCTTTCTCTGATTTTGGGAATGAATATTTTACATCACTATCGTCAGAATCTATGGGCGATAATGGTTTTGCGACGGCAATCTTTAATTTTTTCTCAACCGCGAGAGAATTAATCGGCCGGGCTTCTATTGGCTTCGCTTTTAATCGCGGTATTTTCGGCGGATGTTGTAATGAAATTCTTCGTTTCATTAAGTCTTTTGAGTTAGGTCGTTCTATTTGCAGTGAATTTCGTTTTTTGGCATTCACTTTCATAAATAGTTTGCTTTCGGTGCTTTCTTCTCCTTTAAAATTTGGATTCAGCATGTATCGTATTTCATCTTCGTCTGTAGATTCCAAATGAGTCGCTTCGTCGACAACTGGAAGCGGGGCGTTTAAAGATTTTTGTCGTTTAGTAACAGTTGCACTACTTTTTTCTTTTGACGTTGTTCGCTTTTTAGGCACAGGGCTATCAGAAATAGTTATTATATTCTTCACTTGTTCGATTTTTTTAATTTTAATTGGTATTTCGCAATCGTCAAGATCAATGTTTGCTTTTTCAGTTTCAGGGTTGCTTCTTTTTGCTGGTTTTAATTCTTTTTCGCTCGGTTTTCTCTCCGTGGAACTATTCTTTCTTTCTAATTTATCTGCACTTTCTGTTTCTTTTTCAATTATAACTGGTGTTTTTTCTTTTTCTATAATTTCCACATTTTCAGTTTTTAATAGCACAGTATCACAGATTTTTATTTCATCGCTTGGTTTGTTATATTCTTCATCACTTGGTTTATTAGATTCTTCATCTTTCGTATCATCGGTTATAGGTTCTTCTGTATCTGTAGTTTCTTTGTTTTCATTTTGCTTTGCTGCTTGTTTAGCTGCTGATTGTTTCTTTTTTCTTAAGCAAATGACTGTATGCTTATTCAAAGAATGTTCATTAGGGAAGACCATGTAGCAAAGAGAACACTCATGAATGATATCTTTAGTTGACAGTGAGCTCTTTACGCTCTTATCATCAGACTTTTCAGAGCTAGTTTCCAAATGTTGATCTTTATGTTCCAAATAATCCTGTAGCTTTTTAAAAATCTTCTTACACTTATCACAATTATATGTTGCTAGTTTATTAGTAATTTCATTGGAACTTTGTGTATTAGCACCTTTTTTGTTAATACCATCATGTGTTTCTCTGTGCTCTACGAGATGATGTAATTTTCTAAATGATTTGTCGCAAGGTTCACATCGAAAACCTGCACTGGTATCATCAGTATGTTTCGAATCGGAAGGATTTTTCAATGGTTTATTATCACGTTGCTCAGAAGAACTTTTTCTCAATGACCTATGACTCATTGAAGTCGGATTATGTCGGATAATTCTATGCTGAACTAAGAGGTGAAGTTTTCGAAATTCTTTTTTACAAACTTCGCAACTAAAAACAGATCTACTTGTTGCCTGTTCTTCATTTTCCTGATTCCTAATCTCTTTTTTGTGCTGCAATTTGTGGTTCACTAAATATGATAACTGTCTGAATGTTTTTCCACAGAATTCACAAGTTAGATTATTTGATCTACTAAAATGACTTGCTTTTGTTATAGTTTTCTTGGCTTCTGGAACTTTTGATTTTTGCAAATTCTTTTCTATTCTATCTTTCAATGGCGTATCATCAATTATTATGACATCTTCATTATCATTTATAGTTTTAGAAATTTTATAATTCGTTTTGCGACGTCTAACAATTTCTTCCTCATCGTCCGTAGTATCTATATCACTATCTATCGATTTCATCTCAGAGTCACATGAATCATCTCGTCTGTACCTTCTCGGACTTCTCTTATCAGAGTCAGATCTATTGGGAGAAGGGCCAGTACAATGCTTAACATGTTTGAATACTACATTTTCGGACCTAAACAGTTTTGTACAAATTGGACAAACTATGTTTTCATTAATTTTTCCCATTGTCCAATTTTCTTTCACAATTTCCCCGTCACTGCTTTCATCTGAATCTGTGTAATTATCTAGTTCTTTCTTTGGAGGTTTTGCGTCTATTAAGCGCGGTTTTTTCTGAGGACTAGGAACTTTGTTTCCTTCAGGTCCTGACTCAGGCAACGGGTATTTCCTTGGGCGACCTCTACCTCTTTTAACAGGAGTAGTAACGGAACTATCTGTTGAACGAACACTTGATAAAGAGTTATTATGTTCCGATTGATTTTCAATTAATTCTGCCGCTTTAACTAAATTATCCAACGCAGATATAGCGACCGTATGATTCGTATACGTTTCGCTGACAATTTCAGGTTCCTTGACAGGGATTTTCAATGTTTCTTGGGAATTTGAAGTTTTATCTTCAATAACGTTGCGATTCAGTAAGTAGTTTTTCTTTGGCACGATACTCTTAGTTATTTTCTCACTCTTATCTTCTAATTTTCGTTTCTTTTTAGGTGATGTTTCAATTCCTAAATCACTAGGCTCAATTAATTCTAATTCGGGTTCTTCAACGGGAGTCAACACTTGCTTTCTTTGATGTTTACTTTTCGATTTTGTATCATCTGTTCTTATTTCCAAATTAGATTCTACTACATCAGAATCAAGAGATTCAGAAGCACTATTTACTATATCAGGTTCAGATGCAATTTTTTTAGATGGTGATAAATCTTGGCCTTGCACATTCAGCTGTACAGAGGGGAACTCCATATTGGAATCCATATAAACCACTTGAACTGGTTTATCTTCTATTATCGGAATTGGGGATTCTAAGTGTTTCTTGGCAGTCAATGCAGACTGATATGCTATTTGAACTTTAGACTGATAATTTTTATTAAATGCATCTTCTTCATTTACAGTTTTCACGTTCGTAGGTATTTTACTCGATTGATTGTGTCTCATCGCAATTTGTTGTTTATTAGTCGATTTTGCTTTTGACTCAGCCAGCATCAACTCATTCCTAGATAATTTTTTAACCGGTGGCTCCTTTTCGACAACAGTTTGTATAACATTATGAGGCTCTTTCCCATCAAAATTAACCGTCAATCGATTTTCGTAAGTTATGGAATTACGTCTAGCAAACTTGTCAAAATCCTTTTCCGTGATTATTGCTTCTTTTCTGTTTTCGGAAACTTTTTCTTTGCCCGACAACAAACACATTAGGTTTTGTCGGTTAACATCTATATCTCCTGTGATTGGTACATGTTCTATAATTTCTTCATCCGAAGGTTCTTCTGCAGCATTCTCTTTAACGTTTGGATGGTCTTTATTTTTAAATGGTATTAAACTGGGTATTTTACTACTTTTAGTAACTTTAGTATCTTTTTTTGAGTACGTTGTATTATCATTATTGATGGTTTGTGCGATTTCAGAATTCATTTTATCATCATTTGACATGCCGTGTAATTCGTTCATTTTCATTTCAATATCATCCATCGACGCTTTAGAGTTTTCTTCTTGTTTATCTGATATCGAAGATTTATCTGTTACTACTTCTAATGGCTTGCCAACAATTGGTCTGTTGATAATACCTTCAACAGTTATATCAATCAAATCTTGATTATTCATTACTGGAATAAAAATTTGTGATTCATCAGTTTGTACCTTTTTAGGTATAACTGGTTTCGGTTTAATCAATGGTTGTTGTGTTTTTACCGTAACCTTCGGTTCCTGTATATTGGTTGAGGCATTATGATTTTTATTTAAAAATACTGTTGATTCTTTCTTCGTATTTATTTTAGACGAACCAAAGTCACTTTTAGTGCTTACAGTGGATGTTTGTCTTTGACTATCAATTTTCTTTAAAATATCTCTTCTATTTAAATCATTTGGTTGTTTTAATTGCTTGTTAGTATTAGTCGATGGTACTTTTGTTTCCTTTATTTTATTTAAAAACTCTTGCCTATTGGCTTCTGTCCATTTTCCAAAAGGAACAGCGCTGTTGTTATTAATATTTGACTTCGGGGCAGTTTTTTTTGGAACATCATTATTTTTTTCAACTTTATTTTTATCTACTAAAGATTTTATACAAATATTTTGATTGTTATGATTTTTTTCCGTTACATTAGAATCTTTACGTATCAAATTTGCTTCTTTATTAACTGGACATGATGCATTATTTACCGCCTCTTTTGGAAACACAAATTGCTTTTCTTGTTTTAAATTGTATGGATTTGGTTTTTCTGGCACAACATTACAACTTTCCATAGAATTAACGATTTTATTATTCTTATTAGTTTCTGCATCGCTTTTTATAACTTCAGCATCACATTTTTTTATTACTGGAACAGATGTTTCAATTTCAAGCTCAGATTTTTTTATTTCAGGGTCAGTTTTGCTAATTTCAAGATCAGATTGTTTAATTTGAGGATGAAATTTTTTAACTTCACAATCGGATTTCATAATAAAAGGGTCAGATTTACTGATTTCAAGATTACATTTTTTAATATCAAGTTCAGCTTCGTTACTTTCAACTACCTGAGATTTCGCTTTTATATCATCATTAAGGTGATCTATATCAACACATTCATTTTTGCTCTTAGGAGAAACGGGCATTTTCTGAGAGCTAACTTTACAATCCTTTAAAGGTGATAGTAGTGCAATACCACTATTATTAACAGTAAGATCTATATTGGTTTTTTCAATTTTATCATTATTTTTATGTTTTAGAATGTTTATTATATTTTCATTGTTGGAGTTCTTGCCTGTCTCGTCATTTTTAGATTGTTCCTTTAAATGTTCATTTTCTTTTACGCTTTCTATCATACTGCCCACAGTATCTTCAGCGATTACTTTATTTTTATCCAAATCATCTAAAGTATTTTCTGTTTCCACTATACTGTCTGTAATATTTATAACTTCATCATCAATAACTAAATTCGATTCTTCAATAGAATTTCTTAGTGATGAATCTTCATCGGATATATCAATCACTTCACAGTCTTGCAAATTAATATTATTTTCTTTCTTAACTGCAGGTCCTTTATTGTGTTCTTCATTCCTTTTTTCGTTCTCCACAGTTATTATTTCATCTTTGAGTGAAGTACTATCTATTCCAATAATGTTTTCTATTATATTTTCCTTAACAAGCTCAGGTTTCTCATTTTCACTAACGTTGAGAGCTTGAATTTCTTTATTTGCACTAACATCATCTTCTTCATTTTTCTGTTTTTCTGAATTTGGATTTAAGGTCATTTTATCATTTAATGTTATATTTTGAACAATCTCAACATTATCATTATGCTTAGGACTTTTTTTTAATTCCTCAGTTGAGACAACTTTTAAATTATCTTCTAGATTATTTTTAGGTTCTTCTTGAGATAAAACAGTTTCCTGCTCCATTTTATCTCTAATTTCAAGAGATTCTTGACATTTAATATTATCTTCATTAGCAACTTCTGTTTCTGTACTTTTTCCGATATCGTTAGTATTTACGCTGATATCTAATTCCCTTATATCTTTTACATGTTCTTTAACAGCTTCAATTCCAAACATAGCATCTGGTTTAATTATTTCTATAGCATCTTTATTTTTTACGAACGTTTCGGACACTTTTTGTCTGCCACTGTCCGTGCAAACCTCTATAGTCTTTTTTACATTATCCGAATGTCTACTCGGATGCAATTGTTGGTCGACCATAACTTTTGTTAGCGGTATGCCCTCTTTATTTGGCGTAGAATGATATGTCATTGGAGTGAATGAGCCAATAACAGGTGACTTACGAGATTCATTAAATTTCTTCATTTTTCCATTTAAATTTAAATCGGATTTTGGTTCTGACAAAATATCAAGTGCAAGTTCAATGCTGACTTCATTGGCCAAGTTGTTTATATCATTTTTTGTTGCTACATTTATTTTATCACTTAATTTTTTTGATGAAGGCTCATTTATCACTTTGTTTATATCCATAATAGGCACATGAGATGTACTTTCAGCATTTTTTGCTTCCTTAGAAATCTAAAAAAAAGAAAAAATATATAAAGATTAGTGTATTAATCTATTTTTCACATATAAATATTAAGAAAAAAAACCAACCACTTCTTTTGGAACTTCTATTTCAATTTCTTCATAAACTTCTAAATTTCCTTCAGTGTTTTCTCTGTAATTTTAATAAAAAATATGTTCAAAAATATAATTCAGTTGTTTTAAGATATTTTATAGTTTCAATTATATTTATAACATAATTTGGACGTGTTATTCCACAGAAACGAAAGAAGATCGTTTTTAGAAAAATATATAACAATTTAAGTGTTAAAACAATAATGACTCAAACACACACTCTCTCTCTCTCTCTTAATCTCTGACCTTATGTTCTGTAGTAATTTATTCGGTGGAACATGTAGATCAATGGATAGACCACTGAGATGGTTTCAAGAGGCATGTGTTAGAACCCCATTATATAATATTAAAAGTATAAAATTATTATGCATCTTCTATAATAGATGATATATTTTAAGCCATTGTATTGCAATGGCCCAGAATGTGGAGTGTAAATATGATGGTTATGGGTTTGATGGAATGGGATATTCCAGAAAATCAACAATTTCATATTCTTATTTCCTTACTTTGATAACAAAGCAAGATACAAACTTAATAACATAAAATTTTATTTTCTTTGTTTGATTATATAAAAAAAACATTTTATTGTAAAATTTGTCAATCAATTGTAGCTTTCTGTATGTTAATTATTTTCAATCATTACTTAAAACTTAATAATATTATATATATTTTAAGTCATCAAGATACTCCCATTCTATGTTTTTTGTCCAAATTGTTGAGTGACAGATTTCAGCACCAAGCTGTGTATTTCCAAAGCAAGAAAATGAAAATAATTCAATGCTTGTGTTTCAAACAAGAATCATCTCATTTACAGTCAGACACTGTACCAATGACCTAAATAAGTACTTTATTTAAAAAATCTTATTACCTTTATTCCTTAACAATTGGTTTATTTTTAAAGTATTCTAATGAGACTGGTGTAAATAAATACATACATACATATATATATATATATATATATATATATATATATATATATATA
>DWAN01001005.1:0-19615 GCA_018230445.1 Heliconius hewitsoni
GTTCCCTCTGCCTACCGTGCTGTGTGCGGGATACAGCGTGAAGCTGATTTGATTTGATTCATCTGTATATTAAAATTTATAAGTACATTTAGTAGATTTAAACAACGTCCATTTCTATCAAAGGGCCGTCTAACTTAATGTATAAACCTTTAAAAATCTTTGTTAATACAAAGCTTTTACATCAAAAGCTTTTAATACTGTTTTGTTCAAAAGACCATTTTCTATTCTTTTGTTAGACATACATTTTAACGTTTTAGTGAAGGATTACATGGAATAGATGTAATCATAGCGAAGCGGCGGATGAAGCAGCAGTGGGCTCGTTTTCGATTTGGAGGGTATGAATGAGTTTAATATTTTCGCTCTGGTAAGTAGACGAAGCACGGCTCATTAATCGATAAGTGTGAAATGTAAAAAAAATACGGGATATATCGAGAAGTTATTTTTAGAAATAATATCACTATTGTAGTGATAGTCTATATGAAAGTTAGTAGTAATAGTGCTTTTCATTATTAACAATAGTTTAGTGACGGCGGTGTCGAGTTAAATCCGACTTGAGGAAATAATCAATTAATTATATTTTTCAGTTTTCTCTTTATTTCTTGTTTAGTGTGGATGGCAGAAAAATCTTGTTGACAAAAATCCTCATGCTCCGTTTTTCGCTTTAATGTAGTCGACTTAGAACGATATATACTGGTTTACTTAGTATAAAACAAAGAACCTACGCGACTGATTTTAATGCGGTTTTCACTAAAATTGCGTGACACGTGGATTTTACATTAGATAAAAGCCAAAAATATCATAGATTTGTAATGTAGTGTTGTAAAAAATATTTTTCTGTATAATACCACTATAATGTATATAATGAAATAACTATAATATTTTTATTTAACGCGGGCGAAGTCGCCAGCGATCACTAGTAATGTAGAAATGTATTTACTATAGTACAATAAATCACATTGTTCTACATGCCATTTCAATTGCTTAGAGGATAAGATAATTATTCTATTGAAACAGTACATCTAATAATTGAGTTTAGAGTGGTTCTGATGAGGTCTACTATATAAGGAAGAAGGGAGTCACTTATTAGATAACAGAATGAACTGACCTATAAAAGTTATTTGCCTTTTTGTATTGCATTTTATGTATTATTTCAATTGTGTAGGTGAATTTATACAAACACGTTATACGTAGCAGTATAACGTGTTTGTATGGAAATTGGTAGTGGAAAGTGGAGGAGTAACTCATTATAAATATAGAAAACGCTGATCTAATGCAGATTTAAATGAGATATACCTACATCTCATAACTTTTTAATTAAATAATTTGTTCTATTTTTTCCATAAGAAGGTGTCAAAATCATATTTACCTTTCAAGTTTACGTCATTTTAGTTTGTAATTTAAATACACTAGTATTGAATTTATTTTATTGAAATGGATAAAATACGCACTTAAATAACCTTAAAATGAACCGGCGTATGATTGTCTTAACAAAAATAAATACTTAACAACTTAAATGTAACCTACAAAACGTAAATGTTGGAATGTTAGAAAATGTCATATTCCAAGAAAGTATATCTGTTCTAAGTCACAAGACCGTTATGGGGACGCCTTTTTTCCAAAATTTTGAATCTAAAAAAAAAAAATCCTTTCGGCCTATGATTATAGAGAGAGTACTGGTGACATCAAATAGCGCTCAATATGTTATGTTTTTATGAAATAAGTTAAATAAAATCTTGCACGAAGCGGATTTCCTGAAGAAACAATTCAAGCGATGTGGTTGAAATATGATGGAGCCACACCACACTAAGCACGATCTAAATTCCATAAATTTTTTTATTGGTTTACATTAAATTGATGGCTCTATCAAACATAAAATTAAAAGGAGCAGAAAATTAAGAAAAGAATCATATTTTGTAGCGTAGACTGAAGAAGGCTGAAAATTAATTTTATCTGAAGATATCGATTGTAAATTTCGATTTAATTAAATAAATAGTTTTTTTTTTTAAATTAAGTAATTTGAACTTGTGTCGTTTGATTTTGTACTACTATCTCCATGATAGGGGATCGAATTCATAACCAGGCGTTGTCCCACTCAGCCTTGACTATACGTTGGGGAATGATATTAAACAAATAATGATGAGTTAATGAATGTAACGGAGTGTCTTGACACTCTCAGGTATCTCTGGCTACCCTGCTATAGCATGCAGCTGAAAAGAAATATAAAAAAAATCATATTTTTCTTTCCTAAGTGTGGAATAATGTTTTAAAATTTAAACTACTCCGCAACATAATAAAAACTAAAATAGCTAACATTCAAAAGTATTTATTCGTTTAATCTCTGTAACGGCCTCGAATCAATCTTCAGATGAGGGTCTTCATCTTTTAAAGTGTCATCAGAAATTGTTACTTCGGCCAACTATTAAATGTATCGCTTAGTTATAAAACAGAAACTGTTTTTAAATGTTTTATATTTTTATTACATCCGGAAAATATGGACTAAAAGCGAAACACAAAAAAAAACTCATCTTGTTTTTAGCTTTTGTATTAGACAGTTAGCCAGAGGGAACCTGGGAACATTGAAACAACATTGGTAACATTCCGTTTTTTACAAGATTTTTTTGACAAGAATACTTGAGACTGAATCAACACGCGATGATGAGCGGATCTTAATGCCATGCTTTGCCAGCCGGACCAGACAAAGGTAACGTAGTGTTAAGACATTCCTTTCCCCACTTTCTGCCGAATCATTGCCGAGGCATTGCGTGTTGCATTGAGTGGCGGAACTCAGCACCGCGCTTTGCATTTGCATTTGCGCGACTAAATGAAATATTTTCATTTATTTTGAATGGGAATCGAGCCCACAACCTGATGCTTACAGTCGCACGCTTGTGCTTTTATGCCACGACTGGCACTATCTTATCTTCTAAGGCGCGAAATAAATAACAATAAAAATGCATGAAATACAACAGTTGTTATCACTCTTGTAGGTTGCACGCTACGGCTCTGGGTCCGATGACTACTCTGCTTTATGCAGACTTCTTCAATCCTATCAAAAATTTATGTTTATTTAAAAATACTTTTTTAATTTAACAAAGATTCCCTACTACGTACTCGTATTGCTTAAGAGAACCTCATTCTCAATGTTTATTTACTTATTAAAACCTTTTCTAACTACCCATATTTTTTTAGATGGAGCCTAGTATTAATAAACTTCGCTTCCCACTTTCTGAAGGTACATATTAATTGGTGGAACTCAATTTTGCCTACCAAAGCCATCATTCTTCCGGATTAGTATTGAAGTTAACGCTGCCTGATAAATATGGCAAAATACCTCTACAAATAACGAATGTTAAATATGAGACTAGTCGTGGCGCAAGGGCACAAGATGTGTCTGTAAACGCAATTGGTGATGGGTTCTATCTCCATTCGAAGAAACGAAATATTCATTTAAATTTATATTTACATTTTTTTGCTCTGGTGTTGAGGAAAAGCGCGGCGTTGAGTTCCGCCACTCAACACACAATGCTTCCAGAATTCGGCGGAAAGTGGGAAACGAAGTGAGTTAACACTAGGTTCCCTATGCTATGTGCGGGATACAGTGTAAAGCTGATTTTGGTTTGATTTTCACTTATAAATATTACCTGGACCTTCCAGAACCTAATATAGACAGGGCGTGAAGCTAGTGAATACTTCATATAAATTCTATATATTTATACTATACAATACCGGTGTTTTTCAACGAAAAAAATAAATAAATCCAACATTCCAAATATGGCTGATTTTCCTGATGATTTTCCTGTATTGGGCTTACAGTCTTTTGTTAGACAAAAAAAGGATTATCTCGGGGAAAGAACCTACTTTGAGAACAATTTTGATATAAGCTTTGGTTCTTTCGTTGAGGTAATCGGCCTGAAAAATCATAACCGTAATAATAGGTCTTTCAGGTCTCTTTCTGTGCTGAAAGTCGAGACAAACGCATCCGTCGTCTCCTTTGATTTAACGCACTGAGGCATCTATAGCGAGATTTTTGTTATTTACTTAAATTATTTATTCATTTATAAAAAATATAAAAATAAACAATGAATGCCAAACATGCCATTGCAATTCAAATATGAATTTTAATGTACTATATCAAGATAACAATTGTGGAATGTATTTCATCATAACCTTTTTCATTTCCACTAGTAGTACAAATTGCCTATTTTTTTATAATAATTCACAAAAATGAATTCGTGGACGGCGGTATGTATACAAGTATTATAACTCTTATTTTCTACCCTTTTTTTGTTGAAAAAAATAGGTAAAAATAAAAAAAAATACTTCCGATAAATAAATCCCACTTATATGTAGAAAGACGTGAATTCACATACGTTCTGAACTTTGGAATAAAAATTCAAACGCAGCAGAATTAAAATCTGTGCCTCTTGGATACCGTCCAAGCGTTTGCAATAACCGTAGAGAGGATTGATAATTAAACAGGATGATAAGAAGATAAATGTACAAGCTGATATAGGTGAAGAAGAGGTCGTTTCTCAAATTAATTCAGTTTTTTTTTCAAAAAAAAGTCTAAATAGCATATGAAAAAAAATTTACATGTTTTTGCGCCGATTACTGGTATTTTTGTATCCTTTGATGTCTCTTAGGCTCTTTTGATTATGTTACATGAAGTCACCTAAATATAGTAGTTTTTTGCTTATTGGGTGACAAATATTAAAACAAAAAAAAAACATTATCATCAAATAAATCTTACGTGTTACGACACTTCGTTCTTCGCCGTTAACTTAGTATTGTAAAGTGAAAAACGGGGTGTCCAGATACTAGTAACTCCCTACGTATCCTGCTGTGCGAGCTATTTGGTCAGTAATTGTAGTGGCCAGATCAGATCAGATCACTCCGTTGAACAACAACATGAACAATCTACATAATAATCATACCGCCATTTTTATGTCTTATTTACGTGAACACAATACACCGTTCAGTTTTATGAAAGGCTATGACAGCTATCCGACCGCTATTGTGCCTCCGTATATATTGTTCAACACCAATCAATTAAAACATGAGTTATTGCAGCGTTTTGAAAACAAAAGGGAAGTTCGTTGTTGTTTTGTAAAATATTTATTTTCGATATAAATTATTAGGTATCTATATAGTCTATTCATTGTGTTTTTGAAATGTTAGTTATTTCAAATGGTATTTGGCTAAGAATTGTGTACGTACAAATAAAATATTTTAGGTACCCGTGGTAATTCTACATGTTGGTACAGTTCTCAAGTCGACAACGTCGCGAACGATGTAATGTAATACGGCGTACAGCCTTCCTGAACAAATTAACTAGCCAATACAAAACTATAGCTATAGCTTGTATACAACATTTCTAATTTCAAACACTCCGTTACATCCGTACTTTCTGCCCAATTTTAGATACATTGCGTGTTCGATGCGACACTCATCGCCGCGTTTTATCTTGTATCAGAGCAAGGATATGAAACCCCTGCATACCCTGAGTAGGAACTGAATTCACAATCCTTGCGTTTACAATCGAACTTAGTGCCGCTACGCCATAAAGGCCTAATATTTCATAAAACCTTCGCAAATATCTCATCAAAAAGTGTCACGTTTACGTCTACATTCGTTTCTTCTATATTTCTTACTTGATTTCGTCAAGTAGCTTTCTATAAGGAATTCTTCTTTTCTTCTTTAAGGTGTATAATTTCTATACATACATAACACATGTACATTTGAGTAAAACCCGTCAAAACCATTTCATCCTTACATGTTATAAAAAAATAAAACGTATTGGCATATATACGTCAATTGACTTTATTTTTGTTCAACTGTATACGTTCTTTGTCACTTTCAAACTGTATTCATTCATTCCATTGATTGATAGACTTTGTATAGATTAGCAGAATCTTAAGCCGTTTTTATTAACTAAATCAGATTTAAATAAAGACCATCAAAGTATGGTTTCGTAAAATTATTTATAAAAACGGGCAAAACAATCATGCTTGTTGTATGGAGATACCCCGTTAATATTTATTTTATTGTCTTTTTAAGTTCTTTTTTTTATAGCTGCAACAGAAATATATGATCTGTAAAACTTTGAACTGTCTAAATATCACAGGTCATAAGATACAGTCAGGTGACAGACCGACTAATGAGGCCAGTCTTAGTAATAAAGTCCTATTTTATCTTTTGATAATATAATGAAACTTATGTAATATCTTACCTTGTCTAACAGAGAGGAGAAACAATAAATCGTTTCACCAAGTGGGAAGCGAATCTACAACCGTCTGGTTACAGTCTTTCTCCCACAACACGATAAAGTTTTCAATAATTGTCCATATTTAAGTAACAATAATATGGAAAAACCCTTAAAAAAGAAATTGAAACTGCAACAAAATGAAAAATATGTGACGTCCTACTGCATATAAGGTATATATATATACGATATACATACATATACAGCTACATTACACTAAAATTTAGCAGCAGTTTTATCCCCACTAATGAAATTCCGTCGTCTGTATAAAGCCTTAGGTCATAAAAAAGTGGCCAAGTGCGAGTCGGAATATGCCACGAATAATGCCGTAGTAGAAAGTATAAGGTAGTAATAGATATTCAAGCAAATATCACTATTACATTTCTCCAGCAACAATAATTTTAATATATAAAAGTAATTTCTTTAATTTTTATATCATAAATTTTTTTTAAATAAATTTCTTTTATTATATAATTTTTGATTAGTTTTCTTAAGAACTGATATTAGTAGTATTATTCAAATTGACTTTGAGAAAAAAATAATTAAGAACTTCAATGTAAGCGTGACACTGAGGATGTAGAACTTAAAAGATCTTTTGAATAGATTTTTTAATTTTAATTTTCGTATAAAACTTTAAGAATAATTCACATAATATCTACTTACCAAATTTCAAGCTGCTAACCTTCAGGGTTGAAGAGGCACGCAAAAACGTTCAAATAGTATTAAAATAAAGTGACTGTGGCATACAAATGGACTGACAAACATGACGAATGTTTTAAAAAAATATAGTTTTTGCTTTCAGTCTATGGAACCCTACAAAAAATAAACCAAAATGTCACGTCGGCGTTGTATCAACATCACGTTTTTATGTAATTTACGAATACCTAACGAGTGGGTCCTACTAAAACTACATGACATGATAGTGGTAACCTATTTTTATTTGATCTTTAAATTTAATTCGGTCCGAGAACATTTTGTGTACTCACTTCGCTATCCATTTTTTGTTTTGTTAAATATTTAGATTTAAGTTTTATATAATTTAAGCGGAACTAAACGCTTTTTCTTTAACTAGGGAAATTTTGTTGTAATAAGGTATGTTATCAGTTTTATGAATATTGATTTCCACTCCAATGGTCCCCAAGTGTCATTAGACAAAGTGCGGTGATAAGTCTCGCCACTTAACAATTTTCTGGACAAGAAGTGGAAAATAAAATGGATTTTTCCACATACAATTTTTCGGCGTCACGCTGTATTCCGCATATAGCAGGGAAGACCAAACAAACTCTTCAGGTTTATAATATTGGTATAGATTTCATTGCTCATTTTAGATAAAATACGGTGATTAAATTGTAACAACAAAAATTCCATAAAAATCAATTCATCACGCTCTCAGCTATTATTATGGTATATGGTATATTATATATACTCTGTGTTCAGCCTTCTGAACTAATTCAACGCACTCTAGCACTCTATTCTCACCCTATCGGGGATGGCAATAATTAAATATCTCAAGTTTGAAACGAACCCATGACCATTAGAATCGAACTTTGCCCCACCAAGCCTTGATGACCTCAATAAAACCAAACATTTAATTTAAAACAACCAAAATTGTTTTATAAAATTTACTTGAGTTTGTAACTTTCTCGACTTGCAAGCATCTTTCTGCTTTCCGCACGAGAGCTCGATGAGATCGGTTTTTTGAAGTATTCTAAGTTAGATTACTTACTTAAATCTATAGACATTGGAAATATTCAATATGCAAAGCATTTGTTAATAATATACTAACATTTAAATATGGCTTCGCTAGCGTGAAATTTAAATAACTAAGAGTTTTGATACATTTTAAGTGCCCAAGGACGTCTAACCGCATGTATAGTAAGCTACTTCAAGACTATTGGCGTGTTGTAATAACGCCTTGAATAGTCTTCATCAATAAATGGACTAATCAAAACAAAAGTCAATAGTTCCAGATATTAGCGCGTTCAAATTAAACGTATTAAGCAAATAAACCCGTCAGCTTTAATCAATTCTTATTAATAGTAAATAATGTTTATTATATATTATACAATATTTGATCTCAATTTTATTATTCAGAAGTCTAAGCATTTCGGACCCCTGCGACCGCCACCAGTAAAGACCTAAAATATTTACTTAATGTCTCGCATTAGCAGGGTACACTAGAATAGATTCTAGTGTTAAGATAATGTCTACCTTTCGGCCTGAATTCAAAACATCACGTGTTGAGTGGCGGAACTTAACGCTGAATTTTGTTAAATCGTTAGGAATATCTAGAGTAACTATTTAATTTACTACTGAGTATGCAAAATATCATTAAAAGTTTATTCTACAAAAAATGAATTGGACCCACAACCCTGCGTATTCAATTTGCCTCATGAAATTTAAATATTAAATATGTATAACCAATAAATCCTCAAAGATTTACACACTTCAGTAGCGACGTATCGTTTGATAGGCAAATTTGTGTGCTCGTGACTTTTGCCTCTAATATTAAAATTCTTATGATTAATATAATAGATTGTATTGTTAACATATACAGTACTTTTGAAATTGGAAAACAGATAAGGTAATTGCATTTAGATTTACTCCACAGTCTCTTTACAGCAGCAAAAACGTAAAAAACATAAAAAACCAAGAGACCCTATTCTAGAACAAGCAAATAATTATAACTAAATAATATATTATCAAGCCGTTATGGCACAAGGGCACAAGTGTGTGACTTTAAGCGTGACGGTTATGGGTTCGATCCTTACTCGAGGCAATTAAATATTTATTACAATTTACATTTTAATCTTTTCGCTCTGAGCAGCTGATTTTAACAAACATGAAGTCTAAAATACAAGTTACATCCAAAAAAACATCAACTCGTGGGGCAAATGTTAAAAGCTGTCTATCGGAGCGTATAAATTTTGGGACCATTTGGGTTAAGATAACAGTCTTCAAAGAAGCTTTACTTAAGGCAGGCTATGATTTATGAAAGGGCCGCGAATGTAAAACTGACTACCTTGTAATAAATTTATATGAGATTTAATGCTCGTACGTTTTGAATGTTGTGATATTAATGAAAGGATGAGGTATTGACTGAAAATAAATAAGAACGAATTATCTTCATTACAGTCAGGTAACGAGGCAAAGCGCAGTGCTGAGTTCCCTCACTTAACACGCAATGTCTCAAATATCGAGCGGTGTGTGAGCGACGATATGGTTAGTCATTCGATTTCTCTTTTGCCTACTAACTAGTACGTTCTACTGTCTAAATGATATCGATACGGAGATAACTCAAGGCTATAATTAAATTGGACTACTGTAAAGATTTGATTATCCAGCCCTAAATTATCTGAATTCACTATTTTAACTATTCTATTTATAAATAAAAGAGTCAAATGTTAAGCCACTCCGTTTCTTCACCTTCTGCTCAATTTTCGATTATTTTCGTTTTTGGTAGCGACTTAAGAAAATATAAAAAATCTTGATAAAAAATAACTTATAATCCTTAAATATCAATACATAGATATTTTTTTACGAACTAAGCTTAAATTTGAAGTCAGCAGAAAACTTCCAAAATTAGATCTAAATCGAAAACATTTTCATGTAGCTATATTTATTTAAGAAGCCGCCCTGGTAACCACTAAGATGGCCCCAAATAAATTAATACACTTGAATGACTTCCTTTGAACGTTCAACTTAAAACAAAAACCAGGTACTATATCAATTTAGTATGGTAGGATCAAAACGCTTTGGTCTTTTTACTGGCTATAAATTTGATATAATATTGTTACAATACAATAACCTATCATGGCGAAGTAGGACAGTATCTCTCGTGATGGTGGTGAGTTCGATAACCGCAAGAGAGAAAATATTTAAACTATTTACTTTGCGGTGTAACCCGGACATAACAGAGTCGCATTGCCCAATTTTAATAGCATTGAGTGTTGCGTGGCGTTTAGTGTCAACTCCACGTTTTGACTTGACAGAGAAATGAAATAAATTTAAATTAAGGTGTGGAAGTCGTCGTCGAACTCATAATTATTACGCTTACTGTCAGTCATACGCTCTGATTTCACATGAACGCAATTCCTAAATTAAATAATGTTTTTAAATAAGCGGAAAGTGAAGAACATAGATAGCTATTTACCATATTACTTCATATCACTTTTCAAACAAAAAATATCCAAAAGTCTTTTAGTGAGTATCAAAAATGATCGCTGAAAATGGATCTCAGCGGTTTAATTTATTCAGCAGTCTTAAATTGTTGACATATCATTCTAAGAAAAACCTATGACTTGATTGGTTTTCACTGAGAAAAAACAAAAATAATTATGTAAATATAAATATAATAAATATGTATATATAAATATATATAAATACACAGTGTTTCGATCAATCCGAATACGATATTCTCGCTATACAAAATTACTAGCGATACAAATTCGGCCTCTCCCGCTTATACGTTTTTGTTTGTTTGTGTTTACATAAATTGTAGCTTATGATATTATATTCTGACATATAAGCCAGATTGCTATAAGTTTCATCTAAATCTGTTCAGTAGCTTTTGCGTGAAAATGGAACAAACCTTCACATTTATAGGTAATATAGCAGGATAAAAATTGCTCACACAAGACTATACAAACAATATTTTTAACCTTGTGTTACAACCCAAAAAAAAAGAACCAAAATGACCGTCTGCATAAAACTAAAAACAAAATCACATGCCCATAACATAAAAGATAAATGTTAAAAACTACGAAATTTTTTACAAGCACTAGAACTAAAATAAATTGGATAGATAATTCGGTCTACCTGAAGAAGGTGAACTAGTTAGTAAAATTCATGAAACGTAGTTGTCTAACAAATAGGTTAGACTAGTCTAAATTCACTGTACATTAAATTTTGTTTTAGTTTATTCCCTTATTTGTTTATAGGGGAACATACAGCATACATAAGTTCATCTGATGGCACGGTAGCGCCCCCGCCAAGTCAAGTCAAGCAAAACTATTCTATCGTTTTCTTGAAGCAGGTCATGCTATTTTCGACTCCTCATATCTTCGTTGTAGATAAAATAAAAAGCTCAAATTGAAAGTAACCAAGCAGGCATTGATTAAACACGGTATATTTCAAATATCATTTAATTTGAACCAGTAGTTTAGGAATTATACCAAGTCTAAGTTTAATAATGTTGTCACTCACTGATAGACGAATCATCAAAACTTTAAGGCACTTCTAGCAGACATAAAATCTAACAATTTAAAAAAAATAGTGCTTAGTGTACAATTAAAGAAAACATATTAAAATAAATTATTAAAAAAGAGAAGAAAACATATTAAAATAAATTATTAATATTAAAAATTCACCCCAATTTTCTAGATAACAAAACCGAATAAATAACTTTGTAATCCTATATAACTGTATAGGATTACATAATTATATTTACAGTGGATGAATAAGTGTATTATCAAAGGGAAATTGGATTCTTTAATGCAATTGCCAAGTCAAAAAACATACATTTTTAAATACATTACAACTTCATAATTTTATAAAAAAGAGACGATTTTAAAATGAATTCTCACATATAAGGATTTAGATATAGCCCAATATTTATATCTTGCACAACGTTATTATTGTAAACGTGACCATGAATAATATTGAATTGCATATATGAGTTCTAACTCACTTTAGTGACGAGATGGCACGTGCTTGTCTAAAGACAAGCACGTGCCATCTCGTCACTATGTAAACATACTCGTAGACCATGGCTCGAATCAAAAATAATAAATTAATCAGGTACTACGTTGTACTATTTCTTTAAAGTAGAAGTAAAATGAAAATGGAAAAGATCAGTCCAGAAAGGTCAACAAAAATATATATACCGTTTACCAGCGTTGAGTCCGGCCAATCAACACGTTGTTTTGAATTTAGGTAAAAAGAGAGTCTCTTAATATTAGACTCTGACTGTCCACTCTGCTGTATGCGCTAGATAAGGCATTATATTGAACAGAACATATGCCTATAAAGAAAACTTAGTATGCATGTAATTTCAATAAAAGAATTTTGGCTCGTTAATCTACATAATCTGTTGTTTTGAATAGTTCTTTTAACAAAGAAGCCTATAGACTACATTAGATCATGTTAAGTGTTTTGATATAACCAACTGAATTTGAGGTCAGAGTTACCTCAGGCACTTAGGCTCGTATTCATAAATTCCTCTCAAGTCTGAGATCGATCTTGAGATGCCGTTTTCATTCATGAACTATATCTATGAATGATAACGGCATATCAAAATTGCTATTTTAGGCAATTTTAAATATGTAATCAGAGCGCTATTTTATTTATATTTATTTTATAATAAATATAAAAAAAATAGCTGCACAAGTTAATTCTATAAAAATTTTTGGTGTTGAAAAGGTGTCTCCTATACTACAAAGTCAGCCAAGTCAGTCGGAGAGGTTTAAGAGACTTTTGTACATGTGAAAATAGGTGCATATTGTAAATTATTCATCAAAAGTGAAATTAAAATTTCTATTTTAATGATCGCAGTTCGTATGTATCGATTTTAATGATCGCAGTCACCGGTAACTGCGATCGAACGTGCGAGCGAACGTATTCCTTCTTCCAGCGCTTACACGGTTTCCAAGAGCGTGCTCGAGTCCCGTTACATATAATGTTTTTCTATCGCTATTGTGAAATAGAATTTAAAAAAAATGTAAAAAAAACATGTTCATCACCTGTTTCTCGAAACCAATTGTCTAGAAAAATATAAAAAAAAACGTAAAAGTGTAATGTACCCTCTATGATTCATAGTAAAAAAAATTACGTGACGTATTCGTAGTGTTCTTGAGATGAGCGTCTCCAACTATTACACCACGTAACTATTAACTTTATTTATAATATTAGTATAAATGATATTATGGACTAAATTTAACGTGTTAATACGAGGTTACCTCAACTTATCCTGTTAAATGGATATAGCGTAAAGGTAAAAAACACTGACTGACATTCTTGCTAAGGCATACACTAAGCCATATGTTTTCCTCAAAGTACGTCCACATTCATATACGCTTGTTACAACTTATTTATGTTAGATCTTTTCAAATTTTCGGTACCCAAAGATAATTAGTTACTACTGAATAAAAAATCGAACCTACAACTTTTTCTATACTAGACAAATCTAATGTTAATCCTCCAGAAATTTAATTAAAATTATATTAATGTATATTCACTTACACAACAAGTATTTTCGAGTATTTACACTCCGCTATTAACAGAATCTAAGATTAAGCCAAACGACAAACTTGGGAGGCCGTTTACTATTTAGATAGCCTTAAAAGATAAATTTGCTTAAGTTGTAAAATACAGGAAGGAATTAAATTGGTTTATAAAGAAATTTTTGTATGTCTATTACTTTTGAACTTCCTTTAATACTATACCTCAAAGTAAAAAACGGAGCTTTGTTGTCCTTTTTCTGTATCTCAAGACCTTTTTTTCTCTTGAGATCGCAGACGACACGAGACAATGTGCGTGTTGAGTGTCTGAACTTACCGCCACGCATTGTCTACTGGGGCAGGAAAATAAAATAATTAAAATATAAAGAAAATAACATAAGTAAAACAAATTTAAAGTAACAAAATGTACATTCACTATCAATTACGATGATAGAACTAGCAACCCTCGCCTCCACAGACAGTATATTTTCTACTGCATCACGACAGCAACGACAACATCAAAAAATAAATGTAGTTAGTTGCCTTAAAAATATGAAAAGCTAATAAAAGTTACGGATCATGTGTCAGCTGACAAAAAATAAAGAATGCAAAAGATAATATTATTATAAATAAGTCATAAAATTATAATTCAACACGCAACGTCTCGAAAATTTAAAAATTCGCATAGACTGTCTTAATACGAGGTTCCCTGTATATACTCTGTTCTATGCGGGAGACACTGACACTGCTGCAATGCGCAGGTATTTCATTCAATTTTGGAGACAATGCGTGTTGAGTGGCGGAACTCTTTGCCGCACTTTCAATTATGGCCAGAATAAGGAAATGAAAATAATTTATATCCGCGAATGGGAACCCAACTAACAACCGTCGCGTTTGCATTTAGATCTGAATAAAGGTGATCAAGTTAAAAAAAAACATACAATAATAAAGTAACAGGCATACAAAACAACATTTATAAACCAATTTAAATCCTTTCTTTATTTTACAACGGTCTCTCTGTCTATCCTGCAACACGTAACTATCAGCGGAAGTCAAATATGCCTCAACTGAGTCACAAGGTATAACAATTTTATTCCATTACGTATATTGTTGTTATATACAATATAGTTTATATATTCTCTTTACCTTTTAGTTTCACACGCGAGGTAACTCGAGAACTTGCTTAAGACAAATTCTGATACAAATTGTTCCTTTCCAGTTTTACGTTGAGGTAACATTTGGCTAAAAGCCTATTGTGTTTACATATTTGTATGTTATTTTACAGACAGATTATATAAAGTCTTTAAATAAATTGTAGTCTATGAGTTATTCTGACCTACATTACAGTAAAGTTTCATCTAAATCTGTTCGGTAGTTTTTCCGTGATAGTGCAACAAGCATCCATTCTCAAAACTATATTACATTTATAATATTTTTATAATACTAATAGTAGTATAAGATTGTTCATAATATTATAGATTGAGATTAGTAAATAATAGGTTAAATAATATTTTAATGTTTTGTATTGATTTAAAATACCAAAAAGAGCGCTAAAATTTTAAATATACACAATTCCTCTAAGTGAGAATCGAATACACAACCGTTGCGCTTATAGTCAAGTGTACCGCTGCCCCACGACGGCCTTGAATGAAATTATAAATAATATAAAAAAAATAACGATCGCGGCCGCTATAGCTTACACAGTACAGTTTTTTAATCCTGCCTCATCGATTCGACCAACGACGTTAGTAGTCTAGGGTTAAATTGCAAGCCAACGGTAGAACAATAAACCACAAACTTGTTTGACAACTTAAGCCTGTGCGTGACCGCGTCGGCGCGGCGTCGCCCTAAAATTATATTAAATACATAAGGACCTTTGACAGTTTTACGTTGTAAAGTTTCTTGGACTTTCCGCTAGTTGAGTTATTTCTTCATACGTAAAATGTATATACTAGTTATTACGAAATAACTAAAATTTATATACAAATTCTAAGCATGACAAAAGATAAGTACTCAAAGTAACTTGACTACATGCTACTTCGAAACAATTAAATTGATATTAAAATAACAACTAATGGGTTATTCAACATAAATATTTTTTACCAAAAAATACTGACTTCTACAATTTTGACCAGATCTCATAATCAGAATCTAAACAAACTAACCTTGAAGTGTATTTTTGCCAACAAAAAACAACAATCGAAATCGATTAGCGTGATATTAAGCTATTCGTCCGTCTGTCGTGCACATACCTAATGCAAATTTAAGACTCATATGATTTCCTCATGTTTATTATTGTTAGAAAATCAGTTTACCCAGTCAAAGTTTCTGAGGTAAAAAAATACAGTCGATTTGATAACCTCTCTTATAAAAGTCAGTTAAAAATATAACAATAATTAGTAGAAATTAAACAAACCGTAACAGAAAACCGAAGCGTTTGGCGCTCCATTCTCTCTGACTACCCTACTTTTTTTTGTATTACGCTGTATTCCTTATATAGAGCAGCGGAGACAAATTCTACTTAAGAGAGATAAGACATTCCGCCACTCACTTTCCTCATGATTTTAAAGAATATCACGTGGTGAATGTCAGAACTCAATATTGTGTTTTGAAAATTTAAATAATTCATTCGCCCGAATGGGAGAACCCGCAATCGTCGCGTTTACAGTAAGACGCTGTGCCGTATCTTGACAGCCTCTGCGTACTTACTATACTACAGTTTTACACTACACCTACTACGATTTCAAAAATAAGAATAATCTATTATAATATTCTATAACAATATAACTTCAATTTTCTTCATCACTCAATACTGAATATGAAAAAACATATGAGAAAAAATATGAGGAAAATAACCGAAAATCCTAAGGCGTAAGCTCTCACCTCCAATAAACCCTTTTCAGGTCCACTGGTTGAATATTATAAAAACACATCAAAATGCTTCATCGGTTTATATATAAAGTATAGGCGATGGTTCCTTCCATTTCAGGGACCAACTTTGCTTGATTGGTGTTTTTTTTTTATTTTTAGGATAGACTGAGGAAACCTAATATTAAATCTTAATATTAATTCCTACTATTGCAAATGAAACCCACAAACCTCTCATATACCTTTATCCCACATATAGCAGGGTAGGCAGAAGGAACCTTGTGTTAAAACACTCCGTTTCCATTAAGACACTTCCACACTTTCCACCCAATTCGGGAGGCATCACGTGTTGAGTGGCGAGTGAAAATCGAACCCATAACCTGTCCCGTTTACAGTAGCAGGCGTGTGAACCTGCGCCACGACTAAAAATTAAATATAAAAAAACCTTCTGATGGAAATGGAATTTTAAATTATAAACTATTTACATTTTCACATATTTCTCGCTTTTTTAAATCAAACGTTAAGGCGCTTTGTTCTTCCCCTTCCGTTTTTAACCATTTTGAAGACAATGGCGGCAAGCGATGACCCATCCCCACCCAAATTATTTGCAACAATGAACAGTATAATATAGTAATTAATAAAATTGAGGCTAGACCCACGCTTGTTCCCCTGTGCCACAGCTTCCCAGTCCGATTGAGCAGAAATTTTAATTACGACTTCCGTTCTGATGAAAATTAATTACATACAATTGATATTGTCGTTAAAACCAAATGACCGCTGCGCCGTAGCAAAATAATAAAATACTCCATAAATAATGGAAAAAGATTGTTTTTAAAATAATTTTTTTATTTCTTTCCCAAAAATATCTTAAAACTTAGGATGACAAACAAAGGAGAACAATGAAAAACGGTGCGCCGTTTCTCGGACATACTTGCAATGATGATAGTATATAAATCTAACCAAATCAAAGCCTAAAGAACGGAGTTTAGCTACGCCACTTCACATGTAATATATAAAAAACTATAGATCTGGGCGATGCCGCGTTTTTACCACTAGTTTAATATATAAGGTTTTAATACTTTACTTCCTGTTCCATAGTATCAATCAGTGTCCCAGGATCAATACGTCTGCCAAGTCACGTGTTTAATAAATGTATGTTACAACTTTGTACGGTTCCCTTATAATGAATTAATATGATTAAATTTTCAAGAGCAATTCTGTGGTTAAATTTAGATAGTGAATTTGATTTTTTAAAAATAGCTGTATAATATCTGTTACAATTTAAAAATAATAAACTGATTGGAAACACTTCTCAATTGCCAACATATATAATATGTGTCCCCTTCTTTAAACACTCGATATTTCTTTTAGTTACTGAATTTATGGAGCAACATATTAATATAACGCTGAATCCCTGGCGGGGAAGTCAGAAAGAACAGAGCGCCAAATCCTACGGTTTCTACATACCTCTTTTGCGTCGTCCACTGTCAGCAACCTCCTCACACATGTCCTCCGGGTGGTCAAGCTTTTTACGTGACTTTCGACCGATGTATTTCTCTGTTTCTCTTACCGCTCACTTTTCTATCATAAATATTTTTCGCAATTTTTTCATCACTGATTCGTTAGAGGTGCCCAAAGTACTCAGCTGAGTACATTCTTCTTCATTCTTACTGTGACGTCCTCGCTAGTACCTGCCATTCTGTGTATCTCTTCATTGCGGATTTGATCAGCTAAGCTGATACGTTTATCCTACGAAAAGATTGCATCTCCACAACATTCAACGTTCTTTAATTCTTCGTCCGTAATGCCCATGTTTCGCTGCCGTATAACAGCGGTGACGTTACGCCGTCTCATCAATGTAGCTAAGGCACCATTACCACTGTTAACGGCTGCAATATGACTTTCCGTATCCACCTCTTATCCATCTCGTATCGTTACGTGTTTTTACGTTTTATACGGCAATGGAAAAAAATATTTTTTTTTCAGGTTTAGCACGCTGTATCCCGCTTATAGCAGGGTAGGCAGGGGGAACCTATTATGAAGACACTCCACACCTCATTTATCTCCGAATTTTCTCGGTTGGAACACGCACGCTTGTGCCTCTGTGCCATAAATATCCTCAATAAATTATTTACTCTACACTTTTTTTTAATAATTAAAATAAATTACCTAACATAGAAAACAAATTGAACCACACTTCAACCTCTTAGAATGTCTATTTGAATAATAATTTACTTTCTTTTTAATGGTGCACTGGAAAACATAATTGGCATCAGCTTCTGACGTTATTATAATATTTAATTTTTACATTTTGATAATTTGTTCCAATTCTATTTTGCTTTCTATTAAGAATTTATAAAGATAATTAGTAGGTTCTCTCTGCCTATGAATATATAAATATCTACAAAATATATATATTTTTTTTAGCTTCAAAAGTAATATATGTATGCTCATAGCGTGGTAGACAGAAGGACCCTGGTTACCTAGTGTTAAAGCACTGGGTTCGCCATCAAGACTTACTTTCCGCCGATTTCCGACTTATCAGAATTTGGCATTCTTACTTTCCGTCGAATGCCAAATTCTGATGGTTGGTAGTAAGAGTTGTAATAACCTTCATAGGTTATTTATTTTTGAAAAGAATTTTAATCACTATTCTGATTGTTAATACTGTAACGGTTGTAGTTTTGATTCTTATATGAAAAAAATAATTATTTTCCAGCTCTGGTGAGATAAGACGCGGCGTTAAGTTCCGCCACTTAATACAACAATGTTTCGAACTTGACTTGTATGAAGAATAGAGTGTCTTGATACAAGAATCTTGCAGCCACCCACCCGTCTAAGAAAGGGGATGAAATTTAAATAAACGTGTCACTTACCGCTAATTTAATGGAAAGTGAGGAACGGAAGTATCATAACGTTAAAAAAGTGTCTTAACACTAGGTTTCCAGGTTCCTTCTGCTTTCCTGTTATGTGCGAAATAAAAAAAACAAAAATAAAGTATCCTTTAATGTTGCTTAAGCTCACCTATGTACCTACTCAAATATAAAGTTTGTTTATCTTAACGCCGAGCCGTGTATTTCATCAAAACATCAAAATTTTCGAGGAAATCTCTTACTCAAAATTCTATACGTGGTTTAGGGAATTAAACCACCGTTTCTGAGATGCTTCATGTTATGTTTATTGTTTAACGTGCTAAAATAAATCATAACATATTGTAACAATTATTTATATTTGTTTCTAAGTGCATTGTTAATTTATATTGTATTTT
>DWAN01001006.1:0-19612 GCA_018230445.1 Heliconius hewitsoni
TTCCCTCTGCCTACCCTGCTGTGTGCGGGATACAGCGTGAAGCTAATTTTTTTTTAAATATTTACAGTCAATCTGGGTGACTGATTCTTCGGATGACATTGACAGAGTGACCTCGGAACTAGTTTCGATAATTTTTCCATATGATACAATACTATTGACTATTTTTATTAAATATGTTTATTTTAATTAATAAATGTTAATTTTAAGAAAGGATAGTAACTTAAGATAAGCTCACAAGAAAATACAAATTAAAAAAATATATAACTTAGATAAATATAATGTTACTTTATCACCATTAAACATCAACCATGCTAAATAAATTGCCGTCTGAAATTTAGAAAAATAAATAAATAGACAATTAATATTCAAGTTTTTACAATTTTGTTTTTGCTTAAATTATTTTGGCTTGTTTTACTTTTTAATTTGCCTAAAAATTTTCTATTAAACATGTTTTTAAGTATTGTCTATGCTGATTAAAATATATAATATAAAAATACCAAACACTCTAGACTGATTTTGACTATTTTTTTTTCTGTAATATGAGACAAAACATGACATGCGGAATGATTATTTTATAACACCAGTTACATTCATTACTCAATAAAAACATTAACCAATGCTACGTAGATTAATAAGAGTTGTTCTTTGTGTGCCAAAGTTACCCATTTGATAATTTTGACTGACTACAAAATTCTATTGTGTCTGGGGAACGGAGTGTCTTAACACTAGGTTCCCTCTGCCTAACCTGCTGTATGCGGGATACAGGGTGAAGCTGTTTTTTTTTAATTTCATTTATTTATCTTAAAATTTCTAATCTAATATGCGTTTAAAATAACATGATATTACTCCTCACTCACGACGTATATAGCTAGTGGTATCTTGCATCTTTTATGTCTAACCTTCGTCATCTTTTAGCCCGTAACTTAATATGGGCAACACGGAGAATAGACCATCTAAATAATTTATAACATGTTTTGACATGCTTCAGTTTATTAACTCCAGACTTGGCGGGTCTTTACACTCTTTCATTAGGCGAAGTTTCATTCTTTATTAACTTCATCGACTACCTACCTCAGAACATTTTAATGGGTGATCCGATTTTGATGATTTCTTTATTATTTGAAAGGCAATTTGATCCATATCTGAATGAGAGAATTTCATATCTTAAATTTGCATTAAGTTTGTGCGCGACGAATTGGCTTGGGCGATTCTCAAGAGGCGTTCGAGTTACGAAAATTTTTTTTTCTTTTCGTGGAAGTTACATTTTTATTTAATATTATTACACCCGCTTGGTGTCTTATCACTCAGAATTATTTTTAAATGTGATCAGGTATATTTAAAAATATGTTTTTTGCAAGATTTGGTTAAATAAACTGAAGGAATTGCTTCCACCTCCAATGTAAAAACAAAATAGAGTGTATAGACACTGAATTACGTATTTTATAAATTTCCGAATATCGTAACATAGTATGTGTATCTTAATGTGTTAAGTTAAGGATTAATCGTTTTTAAGTTGTTTATCAGCTACTTTTTTGTATTGTAGTTATTATTATTTTTAGCTTCACGCTCTATTCCGTATGTAGCAAGGTAGACAGAGGGACTCTGAGGGACATGTTAAGACACTCCGTTCGCGTCTTTCCGCCGAATTCTATAGGTATTCCGTATTGAGTGGCGAAACTCAACGCTGGGCTTTCTCAAATCGCAGATATTAATTATTTGCCCTCCTAAAGTGGAACCTGCCACGTTTACAGTGCATCACTGAGTTGGACTGGGTAGTAGTTATTATGATCATAAAATTTTAAAAGCATCTTATTTACGATGTTATAAAACAGAATATGAATTTTCATTATGCGAGCAGTGTTGTCTACAGTTTACAAGAAGGATGCGTCGCGTATAACATTACATAAAGGGGTTACACGCCATTAACAGAGATTCGCAGGTTCATTCTGCCTCAAATTCATGGGCTATAAAAGGAAAATTTCATTATAAGAATCGTTATCCTGAATGAGCAATAAACACATTGTAGCTTGCTTCCAACTTTGCTGTATTCTACATATAGCCTGAGTTGATACGTACGAAAGATTTGATGTGTATAGTGAAGAAAATTAAATATGTTCTAAACACAAAATTATTTTTTTACTAGAAATTGTTCTAAAATGACAATATGATTATGTAACAAAATCATATTGTCATATTGTAGTATTTGACCAGATAGTATAACAACCCATTTTTTGATTTTGACATACATGCATGTTGAGTGACGAAACTCAACGCCGCCATTTATTGTTGCGAAAGCAAGAAAATGGAAATATTGAATATTTAATTTCCTCGAGTGGAAATCGAACCTGTTTCTGCAAGTGGATCGCCAGCGTTCTCACTGGGTCATCAAGGTCGCTGTCGATGGTTTTTACTCGGAATACATGCCAGTGTACGCTGGCGTCCCCAAAGGGTGTGGGCTGTCCCCTACTGATATAATAGAAGATTCTAGCATTGTAATGCACAGTAGAAGCTATTTACTCCAGCCGCGCAAGTCTTACTTGTGAAAACGTCGAACAGTGCCGAAATAAACTTGTGTCTTTATATCTCGGGAATGTCATGTCATGTCTTACCCCCTGAAAACACAAGTTTCCGCGAACCACGTTTTTCCTCTTTTGTCGCATCGCCAGTCTTTCAGAACACTCTCCTTATATCCTGGAGGGATATTGGTCCTTAATGTTTCGAGTGACTGCCAGTATTGCAAAAATCTAAAAACTTCAAAGAAACTAGGGGTCATCAGCAGAGGGAGACGGCACTTCACGCCAAAACACAGATTGCCCTCTATACTATATAGGGCCCAGATTAGGCCTTATATGAAGTACTGTTCTCATCTCTGGGTTAGTGCACCCCACTATTAGCTCAAGCTATTTAATCGCATAAAACGTAGAGCCATTCTCTACCGCATTTATCACGGGGGACCTGTTTGTTACCTACCGACGAATTTTCGCCGAATAAAAAAAATAATTAAACACATTTATAAAATTAGTTATGTATTTATATATGTTTTTTTGTTTTAATTATTTAAAATTTGCACTCAAACTCCTCCTCCCTCCCTCCTCCCTTGGGATAAAGCGTAAATCTACCTAATTTTATATAAAATTTAACTTGTTTGCAATAATCTGTCGTCGCGTCGCGCCATCAGATTCATGATCAACAAAAAATACTGTAAAAAGTGTGATATTGTGATGCCAGATGTTGTTTAGACACACAGCATCTAGAATATTAATGTTACGTACTTTTATATGATGATTTTTTTCATGTATCTAAAATAAGATAGGCAATTGGTATAATTAAGAAATTGTATTTGAAATATTTTTAATATTTTGTATTTTGGGATATAATCGTAGTATTCTCAATTTCATATCTGTAATTTGACTTTTGAGAATAAAGACTATTGCATACATATGTACATGTTATGATATGAAAGCCAGTTGTGGCGCAGTAATTAAATATTAATTTAAAATAAACTTTCATTTGGGCAATGAGTACAGAAACGAACAAAAAGATATAATATAACCTTTATACTTCCTTGATAAGTGAACACTGAAAGAATTTTCCAATTCAAAGCAGTAGTTCTCGAGCTTAAAGCGTCCATTCATACAAACACTTAAGCTAAATATTAGTATAGATAAGCATATTAAGTTTGAATTTAGTTTATAAAATTTTGTGAATGTCCGTCGCTTATTTTATATTTTAGAACAGGGCAATTTACATACTTAATTTCACGACTGCAGCATTTCTCTCCCTGGGATTAAAACAACTCAATGTAGTTTGCCTAAACCTAGCTTCGTTTTAATAATTCATAGTATTAAGGCTTTTTCATCATACGTGTTGTATATTTGTGAAAGAATACAAGAGGACTTTTGTTGCACTAATAAAATAGTTTTTCGAAATTATAATAAGTCAAGAGAGAAAAATTATATATAGTTGGACTAAAGTCAATGAAATTATATTTGTTTAAAATGAGAAGGTTTAAATTATTTATTTAATACAAAACAATATATTAAGCAGTAGTATATATGCAAGTGACGTTAATTTTTTAAGAGCGCATCCGGTTTCCTTATACAGAATAAAAACTCTAACTACCACTAACACTGGCCACTGCAAAATGCGTAAAGATAATTTACTCTTTATTTTATTTGTTAAAAGCTAAAATATTAAATATATAAACTAAATATTAACTTTGAAAACTCTCACTATTTTATCACGTATGTTGTACAAGTACGTGTACTATAACTGCGGCCAGTCGTGGCGAAGAAGCACACAGTGTGACTGTAAAATCGATTGGTTGTGGGTTCGATCCCCACTCGAGGAAATGAAATATTTATTTACATTTATATTTTCTTTTCTTCGCTCTGGTGTCGAGGCAAAGCGCGGCGTTGCGTTCCGCCACTAAACACGCAATGCCTCTAGAACTGGGCGGAAAGTGGGAAACGGAGTGTCTTAACACTAGGTTCCCTATGCCTACCCTCCTGTTTGCGAGATACAGCGGGAACCTGATTTATTTTATTTGTAAAAAGCTAAAATATTAAATATATTAACTAGATATTAACTTTTAAATCTCTCACTATTTTATTACGTATATTGTACAAATATGATTATAATAATTATCGGGAAAAATAACCGGTATCGATCTTATAAGTATTGACAGTACTGACAGCCGAGTACGCTGTTTGACGAAGGTATCGTTAACAATGGCCTTATTGAGTGTTTCAGGATTATTGAAAGCAATTACTCATTGTCAGAAAAATTAAAAGAAGTAACTAGTTTTTTTTTTGTGTATAAAGAACCAACATCTTACGGTGGAAATCTAGCATAATTGATTAGTAAAAACTAAATTAAAAATACGATTTTATTGTATACTAACGAGCTACACGTCGTCGTGAATTCGATTCCCTCTCGAGAGAATAAATTATTAATATTTTAATTTTAATGCAAAAGCTCGGCGTTGATTTCCGCTACTCGCGGAAGTGTCTTAACACTAGATTCCCTTTGCCTACCCTTATAAGATGATAATAAGCCATATACAGACAAATAATAGATAAATATTCTATTTGTTTTCTTACACGAACAATATCCTACAAGGAAAGGTAGAAACTAGTGTCAAGATTTCATTTGTTCTCCATTTTGCGCTCGAGTTCGAGATATTATGGATTGATTATTTTTGGCTGGAATTCAACACCACGCTACGAGATATTGAAGGCTTCTCTGATGTGATAACGAAGCCAAATAACAATAACTCATTTTCTACGGATCGTACTCATCGTCTTTTTTACAGAAACATTTTTCTACTATTTTATTATAGTTACATTAATATTAGATTTATATTATTTAATTAAAGATACTTCTTGAAATAAATTAACTGTTTCCAATCTTCTAATAATAAATATTGACTAGAAAGTTCCAGCTTTTATAGTGCAATAAATATTTACATTTAAACAGCTTCGACATTGTTCAAGTAAATTGGTTTATTTACAGTTTAATATATTTCCATAAACAACTTCTTATCAAGATCTAATTTAAAGGACTACTTAAGATTTCTAAGTAATATTCTTGAGTGACTAATTCTATCGCTGGGTACTGGCATTTGCTCGATACATTAATCTTCTTGTTTAATCTAAATCTATACTTGTAATAAAATTTTATAGATCGGTGTCTGTACATGGAGTATATATACAGAAAAATTGTATTATTTGCATTTATTAACGTAATAGAATTAAACACAATGACTTTTTTGTCTGTTTGTCTGTGTGTTTGTTCACGCTAATCTCAGAACTGGGATTACTGATTTAATTACAATTTTCGCTATTATATTTTGGCAAACTTAAAGTATATTGTTTGTTTTATTTCAATCGGTGAATAAATAATAAAAGGGGTACCATATTAAAGAATGTTGTTCGATAAAATTACTATAGGTTAACTATTTATATTGAATTGGCTGAAACTTTACTTTTCCGTTATATTATTATTAGAAAACCAAAGCAAGTGATTCGAGCTGGCGAAGTCGCGAACGGGCTAGTTATAAAACATATATTCTATTACTAGAAATAAATTTTGCATACCTACAAACATTAAAAAATTCAATCGTTTTCTTTTAAATTGCTTTGCTTACAAATGCAAGCATTTAATACGATGAGAACAAATCTCCCTCTCTATACCACTTATACAAACTTCAAAAATATTAATATCATAAAAATTATTGTTCTATTACTTAACATAGCTTCACGCTTCATCCCTAGCGGGGTAGTCAGAGAGAACGGAGCGCCAAACGCTACGGTCTCTACATACTTTTTTCGCCTCGTTCACTGTCATCAACCTCTTCATACATGCCCTACGGGGGGTCCTCATGCTTTATACGTGACTTTGCTCCAGTATCTTTGATACTGTGTTTTCGAAAATCAACCGAGGTCTCTCTTATCACTTCACTTTTCTATTATGTTGTGTTATTACGTATAGGAAATTAACATCCAATTCACCAATTTCACCACAAACTTAAGGTAATACCAACAGCAACAAATAAAATACGACACATTAATTGAATACCTGGAAACCGACCAAGTGCTAAGCCACCTGGTCGGTTTCCAGGAGGCGCGGGATCGAGTCCCGCTACGTTCACATTTTTATACGTTTCCTAAATAAACACTTTAAAAATGTTAAAAACCATAAATATTGTTTGAAAAAAAATACACCGTGCCCGATATTTTCTACGATTTGTTTGATAGATGAGGCGTGTAGCACCAAAAAAAACGAGTAGCTCCCAGGTTTTATCGCGCGGTAAATCAGCGATCCGTTGCACGGCCAGCGATAAATTGAACTTAGTTGTGCATCACATTTTCAACTTTTACCGTAGAGTTGTGTTTATTGCATAGTATTTTTTTTTTCAAAGTTATTTTCACGTATTTTTCAACATTGAACTTTTGCTTGTACCGATGTTAACAGTTTGAAACAACTCGTAGAGTAAAAAGGTTATTAAGCAGTAAATATTCCAATTCTTTTTTTAAATACTATTAGTTATTACTTTTTTTTTTAAGTTTTTCTTGCCTTATACATAGCCAGGTAGGCAGAGGAAACTTGGGAACCTAGTGAAAAAACACTCTGTTCCCAAGAAGACACTTCCATTCCCCACTGAATTCTTAAGGCATTCCGTGTCGAGTGGCGAAACTCAATGACGTGGTTTGCCGAAATTTAATATTCCATTTCCTTGAGTGGGAATCAAACCCACAACCTAACACACCCATGTGTCCCTGCGTCACGACCAGCCTCCAACACATTTAATATTAACTTATTACTGTTTCAAAGCCAAACTTTTCGAATTCTCATATGACAAATGTAAAAACACAATATGATGAACCATAATTCTGTGGCAAGTAACAAGACCGTGTAATATCATTTGTTTTTCGAATATTCTTTCATAAAATATACTTGAACAAAGGATACACGTATACGATAAGCCTGTTATTTCCATTTTGACATTCGAATTGGCCATTTTCAGAGGCCAATTTGTAACGCTGTTTAAACAGAACAAATACTCAATAACACGAATCAACCCAAATTTATAAAACAATGTCGAATGTTTTTAATCATTCACTTTGGGGTTGCCCCCATTCCTTATTTTTGACATAGAAAAAGTTGAAAATGTGGATTAATACCCAAAACACTGTACTAGTAATATATCATTCTTAAGTGCACATAAAAATGTAAATAAACCTCGAGTGACAATCTTTTTTGAATTTACGTAACAAAATGTCGGTTTGTGGTCGGATTTAATAAAGTAGTGAAACAAAATTGTGTATAGCAAGCTAAATTACCCATTATAAAAATATGATACATATTATTTTTATATTAATGTTTGTAAAAATTTAAAGATTAAAATAAACTCAGCAAGCAAAATGTTAAAAATAAAAAAAACAGACTTATAAAGACACTTCTGTGAATGAATGTATATGTGTGTGTATATGCGTGAGTGCGTGTGTGCGTGGGTGTGTGTGTGTGTGTGTGTGTGTGTGTGTGTGTGTGTGTGTGTGTGTGTGTGTGTATGTGTGTGTGTGTGAGTTTATTCAACGAATCACACGCCCCTGAGCCATGATGGTTTTATTTGTCAATTAAACGGTAAAAAGAGTCGAGAGAGAGAGAGAAACTTAAGTAGTTGTGGGTTCGATACCAATTTGCAATTATATTTCCATTTCTTCGCTCTGGTGACGAGGCAAAGCGCCACGTTGAATTCTGCCACTCAACCCACAATGCCTCCAGAATTGAGGAACGGAGTTTCTTAACACAAGGTTCCCTCTGCCTTCCCTGCTGTAAAAACTAAATTTTCCATTTAACATCTTAAATTCTACGTAAACAAAATCGCGGGCAACCACTAGTAATATATAACATAATCATATATTAAAATAACTAAGCTTAAAGCAGAAAATTTACAACATTCCCTAAGATATTAATAGTTAACTTGCTCTCCTCGACATGCGGCTATTCAGGCTAACTACTGAGACGTAAAGGTAATTTAACGTATATTGCGCTTAATCCTGAAGCGGACTTCACTACTACCGGCTATGAGAGCATTAATGCAAGCATTATGTAGGAACCTTGTTTATTTATAACTGGCTATATTGTTAAGAGAATAATAAGTGTACGTTATTCTCGTTAGTATAAATATTGATGGGGATAAGTTCAGATTAAAAAAAAGTAGATATGTTGAATATTTTTTATATTTTTTGAGCAGTGTAAGTAGAGGGAACCTAGTATTTAGACTGACGCTTAAAAGAAGAACCTAACGCCATGTTTTGTCCCGCTACTATAGCGAAAACATTTAAATATTTCATTCCCTCGAGTAGCAATCGATTCCACAACGGCCTTTTATTTTATTTTAAAAAAATTGCATACATTTTATATTAAGAAAACTAGTTCAAATTTCTAAGCTCTTGTTTTAAAGATAACCTAGTAATTAACCACTTTGTTTTGTTTTAAAATTAAGAATGCTTTATTAACTCCTTTTTCTTTATATTACTAATATTATTGTATAAAGAATAGACGGATAATATTAAGCAAAAACTAAATGTTAGCAAAATGCACAATGTCTTTATGAAAATTTATTTTTAAACTTTCTGCTAAACAGAACTTTTAAAAGCAAAGAAATTTTATAAGGAAGGTAAAACTGAAGAAATTTTAGTTCAAATTTTCATAACAACGCAATCTAACCGTAAAATTCTATTAAAGTATATTTTCTTTATTTTTATAGTTACAGCTCGCGGCTTCGTCTGTATTGGCAACACGATAACTAATATATTGATTTTTATAAGTATTAATTGTCGTCTTAAAGTACTGTCTATTAGTTAAAACCACATTAAATCCGTTGTGTGTTTTCATTTTTATGCTTTATAACAAATAAAACGACGACAGTCGATTCGGGTTCGATTACGACTGGGGGAAATGAAAAATTTAATATTTTAATTTCCTCGCTCTGTTAATGATTGATTGATAACACTCAACATGTAATGTCTACGCAATGAAAGTGTCTTAATGGGCACGGATTATTAATACGAGGTTCCCAGGTTCCCTCTGCCTACCTTAATATGTGTGGGATACAGTGTGAAACTCAAAAAAAGAACTTAAATGTAAACGTCGTACATTTTCACCTACATATGTAATGTATTTTTTTTATATAAATCTTCGTCTAATTTAAATTACAATGATATCATCACACTATAAGTGAAAATTGTATAACTGATAAGCAATTATTCTATATTTTACATGATATATTAAATATAATATAAAAAACTAGTTAAGTGCGAGTCGCAGTCACCGAGGGATCCATACAAATTGCAGGATTGTCCTATAGAATGAACAATAAACAACAACAATAATTAAAAAATGAAAAACCTTTTCACTTATCGATTTTTTCCCTTTATTAATATAGTAAGTTCTAACCTCCAGCCAAATTTCATAACTGTACGGTCCACGGGAACGTTACGAGGTTAATTTCATACATAATGCAGCAAAATCGATGTATAAATGCTCCTATCTTTTGATTGTGTTGACTTAGAAGCTTGATTTTTTGTGTGCTTTAAGAAACCATAGACCTTAATACTTAATATTAATTTCAGCTTAATTAATACCTCCACGCGATCTCGATACAAGTGATCGTGAAAGACAGACAACAAAGTGATCTTATAAGAGTTACGATTTTACATTTTGTAATACGGAACCCTAAAAAATTATGTACGCCATGTACAATGTTTCAATAGTATAAAAGTCACATGATATTATAATTAAATTAGTTACCAATTAGTCTGGTTAAAATGTTAACTCGGCAAATTCAAAGCTTTGGCAAACGTGACTGAGGGAACTCTTATATTTTAAATACAAACATTTTCACATACAACTGTTTTGTTAGACACTGATAGTTAGACACGTCCTATCTTTTAGTTAAATATATTATACTTTCGTTTTCAAGCTTACTAATTACTTAACCAATTTAGGAAAGGAAATTAATTTATTTTGCAATATATCTTTGAATTAATCTGTTTCCTTTTAATATGTACTAACGATACAGCATATTTTGAAATTAGATATATTTAGCAAACGTACAAAATTTCCAGTAACTAAAAAATATATATATTATTTTGTTGTTAAAAATTCTTTGGAAATAAACAATGACCTTTGGGTTTTACTTTAATATGCTAGTCTCAGACGTAAACTAAACTGTGTTGAATGATTCATTTACTTTTCCTACAAATCTATCACTCGAATTACAAAACAACCAACCTAACCTTACCTAATTTATATTAATTCACGGTTACCATTAAGATTTTATATAAATTTTGATTAAAATTTTAGCATGAATTGACAACGACTTATAAGTCGCAAAATATTATACTTCAATATACAAGAGTATATAACTCAAAAGTTGCCGATAAAATTACATATTAATGAAAATTCCCGCAAATAAATTAAAAAGTTTTCATCATATCATTGTCCAAGTGGCGGCCCGGTAAGAAAATAAAGTAAAATTGTTAATTTTCTTACAATAGAAACATCATTTATGAAGCTTTTATAAAAAAATGTCTTACGAGAGTAACTACTCTCTGAGGGCAGCATTTGAATTGCAAGACTACATCCTACACAATACGAACGTTCATAATAGACAAATATTTCTTTTGTTAAGTTGTAATTAACATCGTTGTGGCGCAGTTGTTAAGACTTTGTTTAGCAGTGGATGTAGATTCAGTTCAAACTCTACTAGAAAGAGTTCTTATTCTATAATATAACTTTTTATCATCGATGTAGTTTAAAGAATTCATTACAATATAGTAAAATAGTTAGTAATTTATGTATAATAATTTCAGTTCAGTTCAGTTCTTCCTTTATGGCGCTTCGAGCGTGCCGGTTGAGCACAATCACTTCGCCAATGTCACGTTGTATGGAGAACGTACGAAATTCTCTTTTTCGTTATTAAATATAAAAAACTATTTGCGCTTATCCAAATAAAGAATTTCATATGTTAGTATAAGCACTATGTGACACTAAATCTCAGGCTCTGTATTTTATATAAAAAACATTTTTCTTTGTAATATGAAAATGAGTCGACAGCTGAAAAACAAATTTCATTTTATTTACACTTAATTAAAGAAAATGTGTTGAATATACTTCTACATTGTTTTCAAAGTTAAATTTCTGAAGAACCATAATAAATTTAATAAATAATATATAAGCAAGAGAGATCTGAAAGGCTGTTGTAGGAGACCCAAGGCTAGACTTGGAAGTGGGTGTATGGATCTTTTCCCTCCGCATGATCACAGAAAAATTTTTCGCCGTTAACCAAAAAAATTTCTGTAATTTAGTGGACTTGGAAAAGGCATTTGACAGACTTGTACGAACGAAATTATGGGAGATACTACCACGGTAGAATGTGAGGGGACCCTCGCTGCAGGCTGTAATCTCTGTACAGAGATCACTTAGCCTGCGTGCGTAGGAGCTAGCATGACGACTTGTTTTGACATTCAATTGGGTGTTAAACGAGGTTGCGCCTTGTCAACTTAGTTGTTCAATTTGTTTCAAAATATTTCATTTCCTGGAGAGGGAATCGAACCCAGAGCCATTTCATTTTTGCAGACAATAAATACACGTAGTTTGTTCATGATTTCTTTTTACCTCGTATTTCAAGCCAAAATACAAAATAATGACATTCTAACAGAGTATATTTACATTATGTAAGTGAAATACAGTACCACGAACGTGCCTAAATAATAGCGGCCATTGCATATGAAGATTGCAGATTTATGTGCGAGATGTACGTGGCGAATGTTCACAATTACTCATGCTCACGGAAAGAGTAGTAGGTATAGTTGATTTATTATTCTGTGTTTTAGCCTTAACGGTGTTCGGTTTGTAAGAGCTTAGGTATATTTCTGTATTACAACTTTATTGCCGACTTTTTGAGGCCATCGTGGCACAGAAGGACAATGGCTGTCTTTTTTATGGAAAAAGACAAAGCAAACGAAGGTACGGTAAGTGACCACCGCCGCCCATGACTCCGTGTAACACCAGAGGAGCTACACCAATGGCTGACAATGCACCTGGCGTTTTAAGTGTAGATAGACAAGTATATATATACTAGAAGCTCAATGGTTTTGGTCACTCTAAGGACCTCACCTCACTCTAAGGAATTAAATATATTAATTTTTACACTCTGATATGACAAAAAACAGCATTGAGCGTTACCATTTAACACGCAATGTCCCATATCAGAGTGGAAAGTAGAAAATGACGTCTTGAGATCAGAATAGTATACAGACACAACTCTACATACAATACCATAGACAGATACCTACTATTTAAAAGTGAAAAGCAACATTTGAAGCAAATATTGCTATTTTCGGATTGGATGTATTAAAATCTTATATATTGCAAATGTTAAGACTAAATAGGCTAACTAATAATAAATAGACAATTGAATAAATTGCCTATTTATTATCCTTTTTTGTGTTTTAGCGTTCACCGTTGTAGCACAAAGGTAGATTTTGAAACTCATCTGAAGCAATCTTCAATATTAAAGATTTCAAATCAAGGTCTGCCTTTGAGCAACCTTTTTATCGTGGTATATTCCTATACGTTTAGTAATAATAGGGACTTCTATCATAATAGAAGCAATATATTGCTCAACGATATTTTTAAAATATTGTATATTTTAAGACGAGGCCAGTTGTGGTGCAGCGGCACGAAGTGTGACTGTAAAACCGACTGGTTGTGGGTTCGATCCCCACTCGAAGAGATGAAATATACTATATATATATACATAAATTTATATTTCCATTTCTTGCGCGGCGTTGAGTTCTGCCACTCAACACGTAATGCCTCCAGAATTCGGTAGAAAGTTTTTTGTTCATATTTTTGAGGTATGTATAACATACTTAAGTCGTGGAAGAGAAAAATCGTAATAATAGGATGTGTATGCATTCTTTATTTTTCTGTTTGCGACGAAACGCTCATATTATGAAAATAGTTTTAACTGCACGGCGATACTGACTTGAATGTTCCTCCTATGTAAACACGTAGAATAATGAGAAACACATGAAATTTTATTATTAAAATTATTTCAACTCCCAAATAGCTCTCCATTTTGTTATGTTATTTACTTATAACGAACACAAACAAATAATATAAAACGTAAATGTTTGGTTACGATGTATACCTCGATTGTTGATTCTGTAATTAATTAATTATGCATGTTCTATATATGGATATATGCATATGTATCTTTCTAAAACGTGATACGACGCTGCCGAATAGAGGCCGTCTGTTTGAAGACAAGAAACCGGACAATCGCGTGTCAGGCTCTCCCACCGAGGGTTCCGTACTGTACAAAATTGGAGGTCTCGCGCTTTTTCTGAAATTCACGCTTAACTTAGCCAGAGCCCTTTCATTTAATAACTTTCTGAAACTAACAGCTTTAATAACAAATTTTACCCCACTTTTCTGGCTTTTATGTTTTAGCATTTCACCACAAATGTATAGTTTTCACATTTTATTCTAAGCTAGTTACTACCTGTAGATGCTAGCTGCCAAATTTCATAATTCTAGGTCAACCAGAAGTGTTGGTTCTCTTTAATCTAATCTAATCTAGCTTCACGCTGTATCCCTAGCGGGGTAGTCAGAGAGAACGTAGCGCCAAACGCTTAGGTACATGCCCTCCGGGGCTTGATTGTCCTTATAGTGTCGTAATATGCGTTTTTTGCTATTTAAGGCTATAATTTTTTAGCATTTAACCACAAAAGTATATATAATTTTCAGATTTTTTCCTACACTAATACTACATATAGATGATAGCTGCCGATTTCATAATTCTAGGCCAACCGGAAATACTCAAATGAATTTTGATTTCCTTTATAGTGTAGATAAAGATATAAAGGTACGGATAACATGCTCTGATTATATTTGGCACTTCTATCTGGAAAAATAGAGAAATTAACTAAGCAAAAAGGCGTAAATACAATTTCATCTATAATTCTTTGATACTTATATGTATGTAAAGTTAGATAAATTGTATTATATTTCTGATGAATAAACTAGATTTGTTATTGTCATTAGATATTTTCTGCACTTTTGCTATATAAAACAAAATATGAAACGTAATAGCGGTCGTATATTTTCAATTATATGTCAGTATACGTTAGCGCGAGGAAAATAGAAGAATATAAAAAGTACCGTCACGTGCAGGTCCAGCTTCATGCTCGATTTAAAGACGAAAGCGTGGTCCGTTTCCTCGTTTATTGTTGTTCTAAGTAGATTTAGATTTTAAAGGTGATGGGTATTTTATGGAAAATTTATTTAAAGGCCTGGAATTCTTTGTAGAATGTCTCTTTCTTTTTTTTTCTTTCTTTGTTTTCTTACTAGAATTAGTAGAATATAACAATCAACATTCAGATGGTGCTTAGCTTATGTCACAGTCACAGAATTTTTTTTTTTTCTTTATGGATTTTAAAGGAAAATATTTTTTATAAAATTTACAATTTAATTCAAAGATTATTCTGGATAACTCCTTATTTATTACAATGAGATCAATAATATTATGATTTAAATTGAATTAACAGCATTCCTCAGATCACATAGCCCTGTACGATAATTGCGAATTCCTAGCAAACATCAAACATACCTAAGAGTTGCCAAATCCTTTCCGACACTATTAGTCCCAATGATTTCAATTAATAGGCAATATTATTTTAGGCAACCGACATATAACGCTAATAGTAAAAAGCTAAAGGATTTTCTGTGATGGTGAACTAAGATTAATCTGTCGACGGCTTTGCAACGGATCGGCGATTTACCGCACGATAAAACCTGGAAACAATTTTTCTTATTTCTAGTAGCTCACTGAAGTAGTTGCATTTGGTCAGTATTCTTTATGTAGTATGCGTTTGTAGTTCTTAAAATGGAAAGTATATAAAAAAACTTAATAATGCGAAATATTGTTTCCACAGCATGTGAAATTAATATTAACTACCGCCCAGTACATTCGCCAGTTCGCGGTCTGTGCTAGGATAGCTTTACAATATCAAAATATTTGTACTTAATAAACATTGTCTGATTATTATCATTATCTTATATAAATATATTAAAAAATCGATTTAAATGTAGTCAAGTCTCATAATAAGAATAACAATATTTTAATGTTTCATGATTTGAGTATACTTTTTGCATGTTGCCATTGCGCTGCGACTATGAAACTTTCAAATATATTCTTTCTAACATTAGTAGTTTTAAAAATGACTTCTGGAAAAAGTCTAGTACTAGTATTTTTTTTGACTACAGCCTTTGAAAGTTTTTGATAAAATTTAGCTTACATAAAAAGTTTTTTTTTCATTATACAAAAGATCTACTGAGGCCTATTTAGTTAATATAAATAATATGTTGAGGAAAAAAATTACGAACTCAAGCCAATATTTAGGCCAGTCATAAGCGGAGGCATAAGCTTGAGACTGTAAACGCGACAGGTTCTGGGTTCGATTCCCACTCGAGGAACTGAAATATTTAATATTTTGATATTTTCGCTTTAGAGTCGAGACAAAAAGGCGGCGTTGATTTAAGCCTCCAGAACTCGGCGGAAAGTGTGGAGTGAAGTGTTTTGACTAACACTAGGCTCACCCTGTATGTGCTCATCGGAATACTGAAGATGAAAAAAAGTAAGACAGTAACCGTTATAACCTACGTCGAATCGACGTTATAAATTTTGAAGCATCAATATAATTCCATTGCTTTTTACATCACCTTCTTGCGAACTGTTCTATTCTTGCGAACTCAGTTAACCATAAGAGCTTGCAATATACAACCACGTCGCTTCTGTAAGTGCACCACTTTCGTAAGTATTTTCGATTTACAAGCGACGTATTACGACGCAGACGGTTATATTTGGTGTAAGTTTTCAAAATTTTTGGAAAAAAAAAAAGTATTATTGGCAATTCTTGAAAATAAATGTACATATTTGTTTATCACTTTCTATACATGTTATGGACCACAATAAATAAGGTAATTTCGTCACGAATTTGTGTATACTGTGCAGAAATCATTCGGTTGTTGTATAAAACAGAAAATGAAGGCAATTTACTAAAAGATTGAAGTACACACTAATGCCGAACACTATGGTTTGAGTGCTTCACCAGTGGTGAAATCCTTGAAAATAAAAAAAATATTAGAAAATTTAACTGAAATACCTAAAAGTGCTTTGTCAAGTATGTCGAGTTATATTGTCGTCGTTGAAAAGCGCGTCTATCTCCACCTTAAAGACCGGCAACGCACCTGTAGCTCCTCTGGTGTTGCACGGGGTCGTGGGCGGCGGTAATCACTTACCATCAGGTGACCCGCTCGTTTGCCTTGTCCTTTTCCATAAAAAAACTGTCACTAAATTTAGATTTTTTACATCATAGAAATAATAAAAATGTAAAAATTTTATAAAATAAATATTACCCGGTTTTGTTATTATTATTTTTCTCTTATAAAAAATAAATAAACTCTAGTATTTTTCATTTATATAGTCTATTAACGCATACATTAAGATATAATATCACACTCATAAACGTAGTCTATACGTAATCCAAAATATGATCAGTTACACATGAGCACGTCGAGCCGTATGGTTTTCATCACATCATTGTCCAGGTGGCGGCGTAGAATATAAAACATCATTTACGAAGCTTGTATAAAAAATGTCTGAGGAGAGTAACTTCTCTCAGTAAGCAGCATTTAAATTGCAAGACTACAATTCTACACAATGCAAACGTTCATAATAGACAAATATTTCTTTTCTTAAGTTGTAATTAACATCGCTGTGGCTGAGTTGTTGAAAAATTGGTTGTCAGTACTTGTAGATTCAAACTCTATAGAAAAAAGAATTCTTTTATTCTATATTATAACATCTTATCATCGATGTAGTAAATTAAACTGTGTTAAATTATTCTAATTTTAATTTTAAATTTGAATTTAAATTTATTCAAGGTATAACAAAATAGTAAGTGATTTGTCTTGAATTTTTCTTTATCGTTATTAGATATAAAAAACCGCTATTTGCGCTTATCCAAATATAGAATTTCACATGTTAGTATAAGCACTATGTGACACACTAAGTCTCAGTCCCTGTATTTAATATAAAACATCTTTTTTTGTAATATGAAAATGAGTTGGCAGCTAAAAAACTATTTCACACACACTTAATTAAAGAAAATGTGTTAAATATACTTTAACATTATTCTCAAAGAGAAGTTTCTAAAAGTACTAACAAAATAAGTGCTTTCCCCGAAGTATTTTAACCTGAAGAAAAATTAAGTTATTTAAAATTAATTTTAGTATAACTTGTTAATACTTTTACGTCCAATCTTTATTGTTCGAATAGCAAGAAAATATTTTCATTTTTTAATATTAAATATAAAATATACATTATCAGTCTTCTGTGAACATTCGTGGCGTAAGGGCACAAGGGCGGTGTGTACGTAAGGCGAAAAGTACGGCGTAAGGCCACATGTAAGCGCGACTGGTTGTGCGTTCGATCCCTACTCGAGGATATGAAATATTTATTTAAATGTATATTGTGATCTCTTCGCTCTGGAGGCAAAGCGTGGCGTTGAGTACCGCCACTCAACACGTAATGCCTCCAAATTTCGGAAAATCTGCTGGGCAGAGGGCCTACCCTACTGTGTACGGAATATACTATATATTTTCTTTGAATACATTCGGCACAAAATATAATAAAGGACGAAACAAACTTTTATCATTATTTATACAATAAATCGAAACATGATCAAATATCATTAGAGTTCCGTACCTTCTTAGGAAAAAAAGCACCAGTAAAAGATCACTGTGTTGTCCGTCTCTCTATCAGTCAAGAGCCATTATCTCAGGAACTTGGAGATATCAAGTCGAAATTCAAACCATATACTCAGATCTACGGCCCCATCATTTCCTGGAAAAAAACGTATTTCTGCATTTACTTAAAAAAAATTATAGTCGTTTACATAGCAAAAAACGCCTATTTCTACACTATCAATATTAATAAGGTACTTCCAGGTAACATAGAATTATGAAATTTGGCAGCTAGCCTTTAAAAAAAGCACTAGTTTAGGAAAAAATCTGAAAACTTGTAGTTAAATCCTAAAAGATAATGTTCTTAAATACTAAAAAAAAACAAGTATTTCGGCACAATAACAGAAATCAAAATTAAAAGCTAAAAATATGAAATAACCTAGAATTATGAAATTTGGCTCCAGTATCTATCACAGATAGTACTCGATTCGCAAAAAATCTAAAAACTTAACAATTGTGGCTAAATCCTAAAAAATATTAGCCTTAGAAGAGGAAAAATGTAGTATTAAGGCCGCTAATTCAAGTAAAGTATCAAATGTAAGTAAGGGCTCTAAGGGCTCTCTCCAATTTTTGTACGGAACCTCGGTAGGCGAGCCCAACTCGTGCTTATCCGGTTTTTTGTATTTCTTCTGACACATTTTTTTGGAAAGATTTGGTTTAATCTTACAACATTTGTTACTTTTACAAGATTAATCATTGAAAAAGAAAAGCTATCCAATAAACATTTTAACTTACTATAATATAACTTAAATAATTACATCAATATTCATATCGCAATCATTTATAGACTTGTGGTGTAATTACATTACTCTACGTAAAATATCGATTCTCTCTTAAGAGGATTTGAGGTCTATAGAATGTAATTTAATGATCGAGTTTCTCTTTTGTATATTGATACACTAGTAACTTCAATATATAACCTGTTTTTGATATCGGAGATATGTTCATTGACGCTAATACCAACGCTTCTCTTTATCTGGTACTGCATGAACCACAATGACAGTCTAGTTTATGCAACTTTTAAATAAAATTTCGACGTAGCTTAATGAGAACGTATGGCTTAGTGGTCAGAGCGCCTGATTGATTTCCCGCTACGTTCAAATTATTATACGGTACGTTTCTAAATAAGTGTGGAATAACACTTTAAAAAATGGTAAAAATATTAAATAAACAGCATTCTCTTTTGCCAGACGATAATTCTTAGTAATTATCTTTGGGTAGCGGAAAT
>DWAN01001007.1:0-19608 GCA_018230445.1 Heliconius hewitsoni
CCTGGAAACCGACCAGGCGCTCTGACCACTGAGCCATACGTTCTCAGAGAACGTTCTATTCACTTAACGTTCAAATTTTTATACGTTTTCTAATTAAGTATTGCGTAGATCCTGCTCAGGCCTAATAGCTTCACAAATGTAGCTATGTAGGTATGATGACACTTCCCACTGACATACAGAAATTGAAGGTTGTGAGGCAAGAGGAACGTTTGATGAACAATTATAATAGTCCAGCGATGTAAGAAGTAATGAAATTTCACCGCAAGCAAAAGGTCTTCAATATGATAGACAATTTTAATTGACAAATACTGAAAGTCCTCCAAGCGGTCACTAGTTAGTATCAATTAACTGCACACAGAAAGATAGGCAAGGGGGAACCCAGTGTTCCCCACTAGTGTTTTATTAAAATGGATGTGGCCTATTACCTTTACCTATAAGATTTATGTTAATATCGTATTAAATTGAAGCTTATAAATAGTTTTTGATTATGTTATGTAATTTTACTGTAATTAGATTATACAGAATGTTTTTGTCAGCACCACTTTTAACGAAACCACAGTTTTAACTACTCTATAAGAGTCTATTACTAATTAAAAAAATATGAAAAACTGATGTTTATCCCAAATATGAGAAACGGATTTTTTCAAATAAAATAAATTGTTGTAAAATAAGACGCCATTTGTCAAGAACGACGCACGTAGACATAAACCGATTAAAGGGAAACCGCTGCGCTGCATTCGCCTCATTCCGAAATCGATTAGTAGATATTGGCGGCAAAGTTCATAGTTGTTTAACCTTTAGTAGTATTTTTGTAGTAGTATGTGTTTACGTTATTGGTATCTATGCATAACTGCGTCACACGAAATACAGGTATGGATAAATATCGTAAAATGAAAAAAAAAAGCTTGATTAATTTCTTGTGGTATGGGTTTGAAATATTTTACCCTATATGCTGTTCCCGTGAAAGGAGCGCCGAAGCTTCCAGCCTGTATATTAAGTTACTACTGTGACAATTACCTCGCGTCGTGAAGCAACTCAGCAGCTCGATACCGATCCCCTAACGCGTAATGGCACATGGCGATCTCTACTGTCGCGTACGGGAGAAGGTGTGTATTATCTTTTAAGTCATCTTTCATTCTGAAATACAAGATGCATTGAAAAGGAAAACTGGTAGCTTTAGAAATCTTGAATTACATTTAAAAAAATAAACAGCTTTAGGCATTATGCTCCCATTATACTATTAGAAAAAAAAATAGTTAAAGAATTTATTAGTTATTAAATATTATACTTACTTCATAGCAGCCTCCAAGTGCCTAATGCCTAGACGCGGTAAACACATGGCCGCCAACAAACTTCCACGGAGGAAGCACACCAGCGCCAAGTCGTCAGCATCATAAGGTGGAGTGTGTCGTCTCTCCGAATCTATTCCATACTTTGAATTCATCACGTTAACTACTTCCTCGTGGGTTTGTTCTATAAGCTGTGGACAACGCAATACAAGTGAAAAAATAATTCAAAATCATTACATTAGTTCATGTACAAAGACAGACATCTGAAGTAGATATAAAGCACATAGATTTATACATTTATTAATTTATTGATATGTTAAGCATAAGGGCCCGTTCGCACAGCGATATTTTACCGCGAGATTTTTATTCTCGAATATTATATTCCACAAGTGGAATTACAATGAATAAGCACTGCGAAATAAAAAATTGGTATGATTTTTTCAGTTGTATATGTTCAGTTCTTGAATGAGGTGCACGTTTAATACCGACAAGCAAACTAAACTTTCAATCTATCTAATGCTAATTCGACGTAAAAGACGTATGATAACATTTTTTCATATCAATATTGTCTTACAAAGGAGGTTTCCTGTGCATGAGCGTGATTAATTGCTCCACATCACTGACATCATTTTCTAGTAACTCCTGCGTGACCGCCGATCGGGCGGGAGTAGAAACGCACGATATCCTAGTCCTACCAATAGCGCCGACGACTGAGCAAAACGCTTGAGTTTTATTTTTCAGTGCGGACATACCCTTATTTTCTTGAACATTATTATTTTCTTGCTATATTAAAGTTTTTTTCCCTCGCAATTTTTTTGCTACTTCCATAAGTAGCCGCATTGGCGGCAAAAAAATCGCGAGTTTCGTTATAAAGACCTAGCAGTAAAATAACGCTATGCGGACGCGCCCTAAGAGTAAAGCAGGAATGTCTTTAATAAGCACCTATATATTGACGTGGTACATTTTCTATTGCAGGAATTGAGAGGATATTATATCATAAAAAGAAAAGTAAATAATAATAATAAAAACCTTTAGCATGCGATCAGCATAGTGTGGCTCCATGGCCAGTGAGGGAAATATGTTCCATAGACAGACTAGCTCGACCCCAGGGAGCACTAGGTACCCTCGTTTGGCCCAACGTTCACATCGCCGGACAACAAACTTTTCCATCGGTAGAGATCTTCCAAGTATTTTTTGCCTATAACATGACGCGTTCCTGTCAGGTAGCGGACAGAATATCGCAAAGTAAATAAAATGAAAAAGCAAAAAAAAACAAACAAAAAACGTACCTTTACGCATAAAGCTGAACAAAATTATAATAAATACACAAGCACAATCAAATTACAATTACAAAACAAATTAAATCAAATTATTTGTTATGAGTATTGACGCACTGGAATATATAAGATACATATGAGATGTGAACAAAGTTTTCAACATACATTTAAAAAAAAAGTGTATGGGGCCGATCAAGTATTACGTAAGCAGTTTTTTTGCAATTATTGAAGAACGGCGGAACTCAACGCTGCGCTTTACTAAGCTACCAGAGTGAGGAAATTAAATATTAAGCAAATCACTACCTCCAATGGGAATCGAACCCACAACCGTCGCGTTTACAGTCACACGCTTGTCGTCACTACGCCACGGCGGCCTCATTTCTTTATTTTTTACATGTTTTAAGCAATGCCGTTATTTTTTCCACGTTTTATTGTCTTTACAATACCAGTACAATACGACAGTTGAAATATTCAAGTGTATATTAAGTTCAGATGAAGAAACAAAACCATTGTAAACATAACAACGTAACATTTTGTAATTATTGATATATGAATAAGAATATATGAATAAGCATTCATATTAAAACTTAGATTAAAACTTAATAAAAAAATAAAATATAAAAATTCATATTAAAACTTACATCACAAGCTCAGCGCTGCGTTTGCGTTCGTCGAGACTGCTCAAATGTCCGAGCTCCATTAAGCATGCAGCCTCCGCGTATACATAAATGGTTTTCGACCATTTACTGTGATTAACTAGATAGTTGGCGTATTCTGATGCTGTCTTCCATTTCAACATCATCCTGCGGAAAGTTACATGTTGATGTCATCTATATTCATATATTATAAAACAAACATTGACCATGTAGAGAAAAATCGGGATAAATGCCTCACATTTGCAATCATCCTCCTAATTTTCAGAATATTAATTTTTTATATGATAAATAATTTTTTAATTTTTTCATGAATGTAGTTAGCTTATTTTTTTCTTAACATCTCGCAGAATTAATCTTTTATAGAACATCCATTTTAGGGACAGATGTCCCTATATCCCGTTATATCTTTATGTTTTTATCATTGCTTTTAATTGACTTATAAAGAAATGTTTCAAAACGACGGAGGGACTGTAAGACGTGTTTAAACAACGCATTCTCATATTGAAAAGGAAAAAATCCGAAAAAATGGAGAATTACATTTATGTTACAGACGAAATTTATTACAAACTTATAATTCTTGTTTACTTTATACAAAATGAGTGCACACGTCCGTAAATCTAAGTTTGTCAAGTGAGTTGTATTTCCCCTTGACCTATAGTCATGAAAATAGTATGGAACCCTCAGTTGGCGATCCGACTCGCTTTTAACCGGTTTTTATTTTGTAAATTAGATTTTTCGAAAGTGGTTGATTTATCCTGGTTTTGCCCTATTTAAGAAAAAGAAAGAAAAAATATCATAGCTTACGCGTGTGCCCAAATAAGTTCCCAGTAATTAACGTGGTTTAATTGCGGCCACATATCAGTTATTGTTGCTGCCATTTTGTATGTGATGACGGACTCCTCTATCATCCCTCTCAACATTTGCATTCGGGCTTTGAACATCATGAACCATACGCTATTTGGATATTGCTGGATAGAGATAAAATTAATATTGTATTATGTATTTTACTAAAATATATATTAAAAGTTATAACTTATTATAATTATAATTTTATTAAATTAAATTAATTATTAATCATTATTAAAGAATAATAGAGGTTTGCTTGTAATGTAATAAGTTTTTATCATTATATAAAGTATAGTTATTGTGCTGATAAAACATTTTATGTTGTTATATGTCAAGAAATAATTATTTTAATCAATATTTAATAAATTAATTATATTTTGACGTATTAATATTTTTATCACCGTCGATAAAAACAACATGACCACGTCATGGAATAGACGTTGTAACTCGTACTTTAATAAATACTCAGCTTCAAGCTGTATCCCGACAGAGGGAACCCCGTGTGAAGACACTTCGTTCTCCAATTTTTGTCGAGTTCTGGAGGCATTGCGTGTTGAGTAGTGGAACTCAACGCCACACTTGAGCCACTAGAGCGAAGAAATGGAAATACAAATGTAAATAAATATATTATTTCCTCGAGTGAGTATCGAACCCACAACCACTCGATTTTATAGTCACACTTTATGCCACTGGGCCACGACTGGCCTTTAATAAATTCTAAATACAAGAATTGTAATAAATGCTTGGATCATTTAGGTAGAAAACTTTACATCATGTTTCAAACAATTGTTGGCCTCAGGACTATAAATAAAGCATTCTGCACGTGAGAATATATTTATACAAAAAAAAACATAATTCGCACAACGTGAATTGTTGGGATTCCAAAAAAAAATATGAAGAAATCATTTTAACTTTTTTAAAGTGTTATTACACTTAGGAAAGAAAAATACTTATTTAGAAATTCTTAGTAATTATCTTATATTCTTAGTAGGTAGCTTGATGAGAACGTATGGCTTAGTAGTCAGAGCGCCTGGCCGGTTTCCAGGAGGCGCGGGTTCGTGTCCCGCTACGTTCAAATTTTTATACGTTTTTTAAATAAGTATTTTACCTGAAGAAAATTAATTTTATAATTGATTATTAAAATTTAAAACAATGTAAACTTAGTTTGGTAGCTGTTGAATTGTAGTATTAGCATGGGCGTATCATTTAATTGGGTTCAGGATATTTTCTGCCCACCCCAGAAAATATACTAACAATAACTTAGCTCTGAAAAATAAAAAAAACTAAAAATACTTCACACGAACATATTTGCTCAAAGTTAAAGTCTAAGCCGCTCCAGAAAATATCTTCAGATTCCTCCATTCATATTAGTAACTTTATGAGGTTAAATATAAAATTGAAATCCAAAACCAACAATAGTGGTGTAAGATACCACTTCCTTTCAAACGTACAAGTCACAATATCCCATACGTACTCGTAAGCCATTGGTAATAAGAATTTCGGCTGCGGTAAAATCAGGGGGAATTGCAGCAAACTGGCCGATCACTAAGTAGTAGATCAGTAGGGTTAATTGACACAGGACGGAGCGAAGTCCGGGTGATGATGCGCCGACCATCAAGTCATCTCTACCTTTCTCCTACAAAGAATACATATAATAATAATAATTCAACTCAGCCAATTAATAATAATAGTTGAGGTAGAAAACTAAAACTTTTATAGCTAGGTACTGTCAAGTTTCGTGTTTTATTTTTGTGTCTTATTTATATTGTTTCACTATAAGGCTTACTAGCTATTAAATATCATACCTTATTTGCAGTGAAACCGACGAATTCCAATAACGTTATAATTTTCGGCGGCAGCATTGCAACCATTATGTTAAAAGTTGCAAGTCCTAAACGGACACCGCTCTCAAAATGGGTTCTGGAATCTTCATCATCCCATCGTTTCTTCTCAAGTATTTTAGCACAAGTCCTAAGACATAGATTATATATAGTTTTATAACAAAGGGGAAAATCCTTAGAAAGTAAACGGAAGGATAGGAAATTGATATATGGTCCAAAATGTCATTTACTTCATCAGGAACATATTTAAATTTAATTTGCCGATTTTTATGAGTAGTCATTATTGTAATTATTATACTTTTATGTTTCGTTATGTTTTTTCACCAATACTTATAGTTGGAATTCTTACGTTTAAAACGTTATTCGCGCTCAATCAGGTGTCACGTAATCGGCCCGGGGGATATGTTAGCACTTATTTCGTTGGTTATCGGTGTCGAAGGCTTAAAACATGTTAACAACATCAATATTTACAGTAGACAGTATTGCAAAATTAATTATACTTATCTATAAATAACTAGTTTTTATAGATAAATATCAATCAATCCATTTATTAACTATTGAATCTTGCTGTTAAAGCTCCTGAAATCAATGCTAACGAAAATATATCATTGAAGCATGTTTTGGTATATCTATTTCAATTTAATCGAGTTATTAATTTTGTAGTTACTCCAGAGTTGTTTGTCTTCCAATAGTATTAATATTATTTCATAACAATTTAATTAGACAAATGGCTACTATTAAAAACTACCGATAGAAGAATAATGTATAGTGGCGACACTACTAATAAGGAGTAACCTACGTCACGCCTTTAGCGTTTCGGCGCCTCTTTTGTTTATGAAACGAAACAAAAAATCTAATAAAAAAAATTGCGATAAGATAAAAAGATAAAAAAAACTATTTTTATTATGTTATGGTAAACAATATGGGAAAAGAAATTCTTGAAGATTGTCAAATATTCTATACTTCGCATAAATAAATTCACAATACATATGCAGCATGCATATAATAAATACAGTAGAAAATAATAGAACTAGGAAATGAATTTGAAAGAGGTTATATTTTATATTCATAGATAATTAAAAAGTACTCAAAGCCACTAACGCTAAAATATGCCTTTGTTCACATTAATGTAATGTTTGTTATTTATTGAAATGAGAAGCGAATAGGAGTGCTAATGCTTAATAAGTATTTAACATTTAATATTAGTGTATGTGAGTGCAGCGAAACATAGCCACCGGTTGGCGTTTCAAAATAATATTGTGATCGGACGTGACGTTAATTTTAATTACAAAACTGTTTGATGGAAATTATTTTCATATTTGGCTCCTTTATGCTCCGTAATGATTCACTGATGCAAGTTCAATACATAATTACATTTCCACATTTTTTATATTTTCCCGTTAAAAACATTGTGTGCTCATATTTATTGCTGCATCGTTTTTGGGATTTCTTTGAAAATTGCTATCGTCTATCCATTTAGATTAGGAATATTCTTTGAGTACATATTGGAAACAACAACTTATATTTTTGTATTGAAGCCAAGATAAAAAGATTCTGTACCTGTAACAGTCAAAAGAAGATTTAACGCGCAAAGATGCTCTTAGAAGACCGCTTACTTCATCGCCGTCCAGAGTAGTGAGGCACGCTTGCAGCAGTAAGGCTTCTGAATATATAAGCTCTGCGTGTGCCTCTTCTTCAGTGTACAAGCCGTAATTTGGCTGCATATTTATTACCAAATCATAAATATGAAAACATATTCTCAAGTACTATTACTTGACAGATGAAAATATTAGAATAAATTAAACTGTTACAATTGACAAAAACCTTTTGGCCAGTCATTGTAAAGGGGCACTAGCGTTTTATTGTAAGTGTGACAGGTTGTGGGTTCGATACTCACGCGAGGAAATGACATATTTTATATTTTCAATTTCCCGCTCTGGCATCGAGGCAAAGCGCGGCGTTGAGTTCCGCTACTCAACACGTAATGGATTTTTTTTTGTCGGAATGTGAGGAACGAAAATCTGTCAAGACTAGATTCCCAGGTTCCCTCTGCTTATTCCCTGGTATGTACGGCATGAAGCTAAATAAAAAAAAGCTCTTACTTTTTTTATTATGGCACCGAGCGACTGGACAAAAGTGTAGTTCCTGCGTTGTTTTGAACACAAATCGAAGGTTTGGCGCAAGGCCTCTTGAGCTCGTTGTATTTGTGTCGGCTCGAGAGTCAAAAGGGCTGGGATAAATTCGAAAATTGTCGCTCCATGTGCATGATACAGTGACACATGTTTCCTGAGTGGTAGAAACGACAAAATATTAAAAAAATATATATTTCGTTGTAGTGTATCTATCGTACGGTACAATCTACGGATTTTGGATAATTATAGTAATTTACCAATTATTGAACGATGACAAAATAAATGTAGCCTTTATTAGTATGGTAAATTTACGACTTCAACGTATGTGTCAAGATCAAGGTAGAACACGATATTGCTGTAAGTGCACTTCTTCCTATACTTACAATGTATCGTAATTAAAATAACTAGATATGAAAAATCTTAATTTGTTAATTGAAATGTACTACTTATAATATTAGAATATTATAACTTAGAGGGGTGTCGTGGCGCTGAAGCACAAAGTGTGATTGTATGTAGTTTGACTTACCACGGCGTCATAATACCAGCAGCTTCTGTGAGATCATTGTTGAAAAAACGAGTAATGGCCTGTTGGCAATCCCCTAAAGCCTCACTCAAGCTTATAGTCGGACCATTGGAACTGTAAAAATGTAATTTTTAAACGAAGCAAGTAACGTAAATATATATACATAAACAAATATTGTTTTATATACATAAATCCATCGTTATTATATCGGTTCGTTATATCTAATACGTGAAGCGGAGTACTTGAGAATACAGAAGTGGCAGCACGCTATGGATTTAACAGTATGTATCATTCATAATATCATAATCTCCCACTACACACTGAAGCTGAGTTAATTCGCTCAAATCAGCGCATAAATTTTCACATGTATAAGTACTTCAATTTTCGTTATAATTAATACGGACGGCGTTTAGCTGCTAGGCATGTCTGCCGCGTGAGTGGAACGAGTGGGGTGGTGTAACAAGATTGTTCATACATTTATTTTCCGAGCGATAATATTTTATTATTGTTTATATTTGTATATGTTTTAAGAATAACAACCCATATAAATGTTGTATATTTTATAATATGCAGTTTGATCTTAAGATGAGAATTGATATTTTTTCTAGGTTCCATAAGATGTAGTTAACAAGCAGACTATTAGGTATGTATAATTTTTAAGACGTTAGCGTTATACACATATGAGGAAAAAAACACTAAAATCCTTTGTCAACTTTAACTTGAAAGTTATCAAAACATTAAACTCTTATTACTATGAGACATCAGTACCACAAAGATTAGTTATAAGGGTAAGTAAATCAGTGGGAACACACTTACGATGTCTACCATTACGATTTTTCTTCGGATTTTTATGTTATTAGTTATTTATCTAATAATTTATATTTAGCTTTACGCTTTTCACAGACTACATATTCTTTTTGCATTGGCCAGTCACCAATTTCTTATAAAATCTATAAAGAGATGCATGTATGTGATGACTTAAGTAAGATCAAAACGTGCTAATGTAACCGATGCAAAAATCTATATAAAAGAAGTTGAGACCATACGAAGTCCGGAATGTTTTTGATTTTTGTGCAATTTATGCTGGTAAGGTGCAGTCATCTTGTCTGTGAGGTTAAAGGCAAAGGTTATCATCACGTAGACTGTGCAAGCTACAGGGCTATCAGTTTCATTAGCTTGGGTAGTAAAGTTCATGCTAAAATATTAACGAGAAGAATGCGAGATGAGAGATGAGAGTGAAATAAAGTGACACGGGAGCATAAGTAAATTAAAGGTAAATTGCCTGTTGTACGCAGATGATGGAGTGCATTGTATATCAGAATATGAGTTGCAGGATTTGATCACCATTTTGGAAAAAGGGTGTGAAAATAACGGTCTTAACTTCAATATGAGTCCTTTAGCTATTTAAAAGGAATTAAGAGAGGACGGAATACAAGTTATACATTTATTTACATTTATATTTTCATTTCTTCACTCTGGTGTCGAGGCTAAGCGCGGCGCTGAGTTCCGCCACTCAACACGCAATGCCTCCAGAACTCGGTTGAAAGTGGGGAACGGAGTGTCTTAACACTAGGTTTCCTCTGCCTACCCTGCTGTGTGCGGGATACAGCGTGAAGGAATACAAGTTCATCATAAGTGGTTAATATCTTACCATGTAACTGACGTGATGTATTTGGGCTTTTACCGTATACGATGCAATGCGGCTACCGACGGTGTTATACGGCAGTGATACGTGGGTATTATAGAAGAAGAATGAAAGAAATGAAGACAGGCAGAATGGCAAGTACCAATGAGGACGTCACGGTTAGATTGAAGAAAAGCGTAGATATAGGAACAATTAAATTAAAAACAGTTGGTTTCTATTTAAAAAAAATATCAAACAACACAAGATTTGGAAAAAAAATTAACGTTTCACAATTAAACCCATGTCATTGAATTGAATATCTTAATAAGGATGCTCGGCTGATACTCAATAATTCTGCAGTCTACTCTACTTCCAAGTGACGACGGGTAGTAGGTATATTTATTCGTAATATTGTACAAGACGTTACTTACGTTGGCGCTTCAATTGCATCTTCAAAGTCATCCTGCAACAAAGTACTTTGTTTATATATTGCTTACTGTACGGTAAAAGTTATATAAAATAATATTAATATTTCTTAAAAGTATCATTTCGTTTTATACCAGTTTCATCTATTTGTAGTTCAAGTATAGCAAGAAGAAATATAATGATGTAGGTTCAGGTGTAATCATATAAGAATCTTTTATCGCATTCATTGATCCGCTGTGGGATGGGCAGCCGATCAAATATATAATTTGAATTTTAATATGGGGCCAGTCGTGGCGTAGTAGCACAAAGTGTGAGTGTAAAATCGTCTGGTTGTGAGTTCGTTTCCCACTCGAGGAAGTGAAATATTTATTTACATTTATTTTTTTCATTTCTTCGCTCTGGTGTCGAGGCAAAAGCGCGACGTTGAGTTCCGCCACCCTCAAGAACACGCACTCTCGGTGTGAAGTGCGGAACGGAGTGTATTAAGTCTAGGTTCCCTCTGCCTATTCTGCTGTGTGCGGGATACAGCGTGAAGCTGATTTTATTTTAACTATATATGTATTATATACTATGATACATATATAAGGGCAGTTGTGGCGCAGGGCCACAAACATACGATAGTAAACCCGTCAGGTTGTGAGTTAGATTCCAGCTCGAAGAAATGAAATATTTATTATTTTCATTTCCTGGCTCTGGTAAGGAGGCAAACGCGGCGTTGGATTCCGTCGCTCAACACGCAATCTCTCCTTAACATTACCTTAACATTAACTTAAGGTTGCCAAATTCCATCTATCTACTCTCAACGTGCGGACATATGTGGACAGCGTAAAGTTAAAAATAAAGAAGAATCAATTAAGTATTATATAGGTACGACAAAAACAGTAAAAAAACCAGAGTTATTCCTGTAACTACTTTCAGCTCTTAATTTCTATTTGAATCAATAATTTTAATAAATTATGGTAAAATGATAAACTAAATGATTTTACTTTTACATTTTCGGCTAGAATAGTTCCACTTTGACACCAAGTTATACGCAACATTTATGATAAAGCTTAAATCCAATGGCGGACTAACGGGGGGCGGAGGGGGCAGTACATCTCAGGCTTCTGGTCCTGTAGGGCCTCCAACTCTCTGCAAGTTCCCTTGATCAAATCTTAGACAAATCTTTGAAAAATGCTTAATACCTTCGTACTTAAGAGGAAGTTTAGGATTGGAGGTCCCATAAGCAAATAAATACAAGAATAACTGCTGCCTGTACCGGTAGCTTATATTATTTTATTTAAAATTTATTTTTACTGCTTTATCTTTCTAATCTCTATTTAGTTGGATGTAGTTTCAGCTTTATACTTTAGGGTTCCGTACAAAAATAGGAGGTCTCGAGTTTTCTTTAATTCAAGCTTAGCTTTTCCAGAGTAGTACCTGTAAATGCTAGCTGTCAAATTTCATAATTCTATGCCAACGGGAAGTACTCTATTAATTTCGATTTCTTTTACAGTGTCGTAATACTTGTTTTTGCGATATAACCGGCAATATCTTTTATAAAGTAAATGTAGAAATACGATTTTTTCAGGAAATCATGGGACAACACGATATCTCCAAGTCTTCCTGAGATAAAGAGTCTTGACAGACAGACAGACGAACAGGCGGATAACAAAGTGATCTTATGAATGTCCTTAAAAGGTACGGAACCCAAAAAAATACTATGGCGAAGAATATTCTAATCCAATAAACAGGTCTCTTGATTTGCGTCTTATTTTATGTTTTATAAATTTTACTTGCGGCTCCGGCTCCTTGGTCGAATGGAAATAACTAAGAGTTTTGAATCATACATGACGCATCTAAAGAGGCAGATGCAGTGGGCTAGCATCGAAGCTAATAACGTAAAATAATATAATCTAAACCAGTCTTCCTCGATAATTGGAATATCCAACACAAAAATCGTGGACTTTTTTTAGTGCTTTTAATGGGGGACCATTTTCGTCTCTTAAGGTTTTTGCGAAGCTTTAAACGTTTAATTTATAATAGCACCCGCACGGAAGCTCTCGAGATATCAATTTTTTTTTCACCACTCCTATAGATTTTAGAGTGAGATATCTAATATAGCCTTAAGCTTTCCTCGATATTTTTATTCCGATATTCGCCTATTCAAGTCTTAACTGATTTTTGAACTGATAGTTGAACATGCTAACGAACACTCTTTGCACTTTATAATATTATTATAGGAATATAGATTTATTTAATACTAGTGGCTCCGCGTGGCTTTGCTCGCTTCTTTTTGATTTAATATTATTTAAGAATACTTGGAAAATTAGTACGCTATTTAAATACTAACCGTATTTAAGCTAATATTTCGTTTTTTTTTTCAATTTTGCTTGAAAAAAATGTCGTATTTTATCAAAATAATGTTTAGTTATTTCATATATCATTTATAAAATAACTAGACAAGACACACAACAACAACTTCAGTAGACAGTGAAAGTCCCCCAAAAAATAAAAATCGGTTTAGCTGTTCCGGAAACGGAATAAATGGAAACACTGATAAAATTTAAGGTTTGGGGCGTATGTATTAATTTTTTTATAAAAAAAAACTACAAGTATAAGTTTGTAATAGATTTTATTTGTAATATATAAATATAAATTTCCATTTTTTACCTTAAGTGCTCCTATCTTTTTGTTTGCATGACTAATAAAAATTGATTTTTTCTGTATATCGAGGCACCGTAGACCTGAATATTTAATAATAAACTTTCAGTTTGATATCACGTGATCTTGATATAAATGGTCTTGACAGACGGACAAACGGACAACAAAGTTTCAGAGGTATGGAAAGTTTGCAACACGGTTATTTTTAAGCAACGTACAGTCACTGCAATTTTATTTTATATATAGATGTATGAATTAAAATTGACCACCCTACTGAACCTTTGCTAAGGCGGCTGTTCATTATTTATTATAGTTTAGCTGGACTGGAAGTTTCAGATTCTCATCACGTTCAACAACGTCTGTTATGAGCGCATTAAGCGCATTCTTATAGTTTAGATGGACTTCTACTGTTCTATGTCAGGTGGAAGATTTTTTTTTCCAAAAATAAATATAGCCTAGATCGTGCTCAGACCTAATAGTTATCAACAAAAGAAAATCCTTCAAATGGATCCAGTAGTTTAGAAGATTTAAACATATTCTATTAGTTATTTTGAACCCTACATAGCTTTTTCGCAAATATATAAAATGTACAGACAAAATTTTTCTACTCTTTTTTATAGTATAGATTACTTACAAATTCTCATGATTTCATGCACAGGCACAAGGGTGTGGCTGTAACGCGACAGAAGTGGGTTCGTCCCCCACCAGGGGAATGAATTATTAAAAAAAAATATATATATATTTTCATTCCAGCGTCGAGCTCCGCCACATTCCTAAAATTCTGCGGAAGATGTGGAACGGAGTGTTTTTACTCTAGGTTTACACTGCCTACTTTATCGTGAGCGGGTAAGTTGAAAAAAAAATTTAACTGTATTTCAAGTGCATTTGATAGACAACTATTAAATTTAAAATTCTTAATTCTAATTGACGTCGAAGGGCGGCGGCATTAAAAATGAACAGCATTGCTTTGTCCGTCCGACTTACATACATGACTAGTATAAAGTGAAATATCAGAAACTTTCAGTGTGGAATCAATAATTACTCAAAAATATACTTAGTTATTAATAAAAAAAGATATATATACTCGTAGATATGTTAAAAAATGTAAAATGGATATTAATTATTTTTATTTTATTTCAAATACTTATATATATTATATATTTTTAAAAACCTATACAATATTGAACATAGATTAAAAATAAATAAATAATAAATAGTTAAATTTAAATAGTAAACATAATAGATAAATCGGAAAAACTTATTCAATTGGTGCATTATTTAAGGCATATTCGATTATTCCATCGACATGTCAGTGTCAGCTTTATTAATTGCTGTTCATTATATTGTATAAACTACTCATATTAATTCGTATTAAATAAAACTTAACGGATTATAATATTAATATAACTAGCACAATTTTCCTTTTTTTTTCTACTTCTTGCATACAGTATAATAATTTTACGATAAAGATACAAAAAAGGATAATTTTGAGTCATTGTATTCTCCATTCTTCGCCCATATTGAGAAAACCCACAATCAATCAATGCGTTCAGCCAGAGACAATTGAATAAAGCAATGATAGCGTTCTAAGGCATTAAGGCATTAGATAGGTACTAGGTATTTATAACATTCATATATTGACTAACCGTTTTATTATGTTAATGGTCGATGAATTAAAAAATATGCTTGAAGGTGAAGTTATTAATGTATTATACTTAGTTTTTAGAATGAACTTGTATTCTTAATTTTGATTTTGGCATGAGTACTCGATAATTATATAAAAATCAATTCTATATGCGTGCTGACTAAATGAATATAGATCTATCCCTGTTTTAAATTTACATTTTAGTTCAACAAAGTCAATTAACAAAATATATGTATGGCATATAGAATATAGAACTTAATATATACTTTTTTTATAAAATTTAAAATAATAACAACGTTAAAGTTAAACTCACCAGTTCTAAAAATTCTTCTTCCTCTGGTTCTGCTCTCGGTGCGAGTCCCGACCCGCCGGCAACGGACGGACCCCGCAACATTGGTGACTCGTGCAGCGCCATGGGACGCGCCTTAAGAGACAAATAGAATATTGTAAGTTTTACATCTCAGATTAAAATATTATAAATAAGATGTATATGATACGAGCAAGTCAGAGGCACAAGTCTGTGACTGTAAACGCGACAGGTTGTGCGTTCGATTCGCATTTGAGGAATTTGATTATTTAATATTATAATTTCTTCAGACTAGTCTCCAGGCAAAGCGTGAAGCCGAAAAATAAAATTAAATATTTGCTTGGTAGAAGACGGCGATATTTAAATAACTATTATAGAAAGAATACTTTGAGTATGCATGTAACATGTGTAATGACATGGCGATTTTTATGATGTTTTCTGTTTCGCTTGATGTATTTTTACAAAGAGCCTTTTACTTTTTAATTCGATTTGTCATTTTATGTGGCTTTTAGTTCTGATCATGATGAATTTGTATTGTATGAAAAAATTGTATTTTATCAACTTGCTCAATAAAAATTGTATTTTATATTTTTTTCTTGATCTTAACATTTATTATTTAATCAAGTCAAATTCCTATGAGAAAAGTATAACTTTGATTCTCTACTGTGTATCATTTAAAATGACGCTTAGTTGAAGCTTACTCCCACACCACATAAAAATTCTCTTGATGTTGTAAATAAGCCAATATTTATATAGTCCATCATTTCTTAAATTTGTATCATTTTTATGAGCTAACCCTTAGCTTAGCTCAGTATTATCTTTATATTTTATTAAGATATATAAATAAAATCAAATCAAATTAAATCCGCTTCACGCTGTATCCCGCACACAGACACTCCATTCCCCACTTTCTGCCGCATTCTGGAGGCATTGCGTGCTGATTGATGGAACTTAACGCCGCGCTTTGCCTCTACACCAGAGCGAAGAAATGAAAATATCAATGCAAATAAATATTTCACTTCCTCGAGTGGGGATCGAACCCACAACCAGTCGATTTTACAGTCACGCTTTGTGCCTCTGCGCCACGACCGGCCTCTATATATAATCTATCTGTTTACAATTTTTTAAACAATACAACAAATAAGATACTTTCATATTCATAAGTCGAACAAAATAATAAACAAAATGAAACACCTAAAGCGAGGAAAGATGTGGAATCATTTAATAAATTTAATTCTTCAAGAAGAAAATATAAAATTTCTTCAAATATAAATAAATTTATCTAGTTGATTTGGATAAGTTCAGTTTCACCAGTCCCGATGTAAGAGTTCCGCCGGTTGAACAAATATTTCGTTTGAGAAGATCTAAAGAGTAACTCTGTAGTTTGGTAGCTTTTTTTTTTGGGTAATTTACTTGAACTAATAATTAAGTTTCGATTAACCCCGTTTGCGTACAGCTCCACTTCAATCCTGTTTTAATAATTCTGCACATTACTTGAAAAGTACCTAGTAATATAAAAAGATGGTATGGAATTTTGGCCTCCTCCAAAATTTCTTACTCTCTAAGTTTAGTCAAATGACTGTTAATATTTAAAATAATAACGCACGCTACGAAACCTTCGTCATTGTGTTGCATTGACAAATTAAAATTAAACTATTTAATTAAAAGTCTCTGTGCAGATTAAAAATATAATGTAAATTAACTATCAATATTTTACAATTTGGAAGTGAAAGGTGTTCATGTAAACTTAGTATATACTCGTATGTTGGTTTGTTGTTTATAATAATAAGTAATAATTTATATAATATAAAAAAAAACAATAGTCATGTTATAAAGTACCTTTAAGACTAATGGCTGCCATATTAATTGTTTATGATATGATAATTTCTTCACGAACCCTATTTCAGTGTATCGGTCTGGTGAATTATTAATTAACACAGTTATGTATATATTTTTTAGTTTATATAGCTACTCGTCAGATTCGTATTTGTATACGTTTCGTAATTTCTGTATTTCAACATAGTTCTTCTTTAATTTTTCGCAGTGCAAAAGTTTATTTTTTATTGGTTTCAAAATATAACATTTTCTTTCGCGCATAACCTAATTTAAAATAAAATGTATAAAGTCAGTTTTATATTATAAAAGCCGTTGTTATTATAAGAAGGCATGGCAATGAAGCATAGATTATGATAAAAATGATACGACAAGTTGTTTCTGTACTGTACATTCAATTGTCATGTTTCGCTTGCTTGCTTTCGTGCAAATTTTCATTACGGCGACATTAATTATCCAACGTTGTTTGTTGTGTGATTATTATATTATTGAATTTTTTATTTACTACCAAAACCAACAAATACTCAGATTTTTTTTAGTACATAACCAATCGTGGCGCAGTGACACAAAGTGTGACTGTTACATCGATTGGTTTTGGGTTCGATCCCTAGTCGATGAAATGAAATATTTGGTTACATTAATATTTTCACTTCTTCGCTCTCGTGTTTAAGCAAAGCGCGGCGTTGAGTCTCGCCACTGAACACGTAATGCCTCCAGAACTCGGCGGAAAGTGGGGAGCGGAGTGTCTTAGATATCTTCTGCCTACCCTGCTGTGTGAGGCATACACCGTGAAGATGCTTTATTTTTTTTTAATGGTAGGACTTAACACATAATTAAAGAACACGAAATATCTAAAAAAATGAATGTATGTTGCTTGGTCAAAATATAGTAAAAAATCCATAATAAAGGAAAAGATTACTTTTTTTCGATATTAAGCCAGTCAGTTATTGTGTAAAAAGCCACATGTAAATTCGCAGTTTGCATTGACAAATATTCTGCCTTCAAAAATGTCCCCCAGAAATTGAATATTTCATCCGTTTTAGAGGATCAAGAATTTCCATTTTTGGCTTTTAAACATCAGCTGCAATAATTGAATTTTTTTTGGAAAAATGTAATAAAGGTATCGCTTCTCAATAGTTTTAATAAGTAGGTACGACGATGTAAAACTTAATAACTTAAAAAAGTAGTCCTAGTATCTCTATATAGATCTGTTTTATAAATATAATTCATTCTTATATAAACAAAATGACGCTGCGCGTGCGCGTGGTATTCAGTATATTCGCATTGCATACATATTAAAGATAACAAAGTAATACAGATAACAGAAAGATAAAAATAATAAAGATATTGTCATTCATTAATATTTAAAATATATGAAGTTAATTAAAAGATTGTCAATATAAATATTGTTTTACACATGAAATTGAACTGAGGTGTGGAACTTTGAGCATATTTCATTTAGAAAATCATTACGCTAACCGTTATATATGTTATAGTTTCTTAGATTAGCGTGCACAAACACACAGATGAACAATTGATGAACAGATAAAAAAATTAAAAGCCATTGTTGTGGGTTCAACTTATTAAAATTATAAATGCCCACATTAATTCGATCAGTTACTACTTATTTTATTATATGAAGTGATATGAAAGTATAGAATATGTTTCCTATATAAACGCTGTATAAACGCTTGTACATAGGGGAATTTTCAACCCGGATTCCAAGAAGCGTGGATTCAACTCCTGTTGTTAAAACTATGTGTTGTTCGTTAACTTTGAAGTATACCTACTTACTTAAAGACAACGACGTACAGTTGCATTTGTTTGATATATTATAAAATTATAGACAAAGACTTTAAAAAATTAACTTTTAAAAATAAAATAAATTTATTATTAGAGATAAATAAAAGTATATATATAATAAAACGCGGGACACTGAATTCTGATAATGTACTCTCGTTTTAGTATGACATCCTATTGCATTAATATGCAGGTAACAGTTTTTCAATTAAATTTATTTTTAAGAATGATACATGATATTAGAATAGATTACACCTGCCTAGAACAACCGTGCCGCAAACGATTTTAATTAAATTTATAATAATAAAAGGAGTCATAGTATAATAGTAATAGTGATAATAAATAAAATAAACATTGTAAAGATGAAAATTTGAAAATTCGAAAAAAAATCCGAGAAAAAAATTGACGGCTTATGTCCAGAAGTCGGCAAATATGAATAAGTTGTATACTTTTTACTATAAATAAATATTTTACGGCGCGATACAAAGTAAAGTAAATGTGAAATAAATTTACAGCTCTGACAGTAAAAATAAATAAATAATACTATTGTAGCAATATCATTAAAAGAAAGATGTTGAATTAAAGGATGAGGCCGTCATGGCTCATAGGGCATAAGTGTGCGACTGTAAATAGTAGTAACGGTTGTTTTTCGACTCGGTGGAATGACTTATTTGATATTTTTAACGTTTTTAAAGTGATAATCCACACTTGGGAAAGAAAAATACTTATTTAGAAAACATATAAAAATTTGAACGTAGCGGGACTC